>PVLD010009893.1:23639-74117 GCA_004027595.1 Dinomys branickii | reverse complement strand
TTCCCTACTATCTTCTCTATAATTTGGTATTTCCTTTAATGTTTTTGTGTTAACTAATGTGAAGATAACTATGTAATACAACATCCAGTTCTAATTCCCTACTATATTCTGTATAACTTTGTATTTTCTGTATTGTTTATGGCTTTTCTGGTTCATATGTCTCCATTCTTTTGTCTTTAAAAATAAAATTTAAAAAAAAGGACTAATATGTAGAACATATAAAGAATTGGAAAAAAAACAAAATTGGAACCCCAAATTTAAAGACCCAATCCAAAAATAGGCATCTGAAATGAATACTCACTTTTCAAAAGAAGAAATACAAATGGCAAATAAATATATGAACATCACTGGTTATTCAAGAGATGCAAATTAACACAACACTGAGATTTCATCTCACTCCAGAAAGAATGGTTATTATCAAGAAATCAACCCAATAACAAATGCTGGTGGGGCTGTGGGGAAAAAGGAACACTTTCCCACTGTTAGTGGGAGTGTAGACTGGTGCAACCACTGTGGAAATGAGTGTGGAGATTCCTCAAAAACCTAGCACTAGAGGTAACATTCGACCCAGCTATTCCTCTTCTTGGTATCCTACCTGTTATGGTCCTTATCTGGATATCTCCCCAAAACCTTATGCAGTCACAGGGGCAGATTCTAGAGTTTGTGACGGATTCATGGTCCAATGCTGGGATTATGGGTGTAAGTGCTACACCTGCTCTGGGGTGGGTAACCTGAAAACAATATAAGCAAAGGAAAGAGGCTTGCTCTCTCTCTCTCTCCTCCCCTTTTGCTCTTGTTGCTTTTGCAGTCTTGCATGGCCATGAATGGTTGCCCTTCTGCCACCTCTTCCTGCCTTGGAGCCAGCTGAGTATGGACTGAAATCTCCACAAACTGTGAGCTAAATAAACTCCTTCCTTACTTTGGGCATGAGGTATTTTGTCTCAGCAATGAGAAAAAAGTAACCAAGATACTCCCAAAAGCATTAAAAGCATCATACCACAGCATATATGTGCACCCATATTTATAGCTGCACTGTTTGTAATAGTCAAATCTTGGAAAGAACCCAAATGCCCATCAACTGATGGATGAATAAAGATGAATGTGTGTATGTGTGTGTTTTCAGTACAATGGAGCACTACTCTTCCATAAGCAAGGGTAAATTTGAGACGTTTCTAGGTAGATAGATGCACCTTGAAAGCATACTCTGAAATAAATTGGACACACATGTTCAAATATTGCATATTTTCTTTTGTGTGAAAAACCAGAAGTGTAAATAAGGACCAAAATGTATAAGGGATACTGGGAAATGGGAAGAAAATGTTCAAATGGGAAGGGGAACAAGGGAGGGAGGGGGGAAAGGAAGGAAGGGACAAGAAAGCAAAAAGAATAGAAGGAACCAATGGTAACAAAGCTTTTGTAAATAAGGAGAGGGGGAGGGGCTGAAGGGCAGGAGCAGAGTGGGAAAAAAGAAGCAGCCAGATATATGATGTTCAGGTACAAATTCCTTATGATGAACGTGATCATTATGTGTATCTAGTGATATGCCAATAAAAAAACTTTAAAAAGATATGTAAAATATGTTGTTCTCAATTCTTAAGTAGTTTTCTTTAAATGGCTGCTTCTATAAGCCAGCATTCAGATGAAATATTTCTAGAATGCCATCTCAAACCACCTTGTCCACAAAAGCTGGCATCATCAGCAGCTGCTTTAAGTGTCCTAAACATTTTCAACCTGAATAGACCGCCCTGCAACCTTGTGTCCATGTGTCATGTCAGTTTTAGCTTCCTTCGTAGTCTACACAGCCTGATTACGGGGGTTTGTTGATCCAGTGGAGCCCAGTACATTTGCCTGTGCTTGTGTTTGGTGCTTTTCCTGGCTGGAAGGGTTGTGAGGCATTACTCCTCTCTGAAGATCAAATCTAATCTAGAATTATAGGCTCACTGCAAACCCCACTTGATCCATAATCTCTTCCTGACCTCTTGCCTTTAGGTGATTTGTCCTCTTATTAAAGTCCTTTATTTGTACCATTTCTGATAAAGTATAGAGATGGCTTCATGGGTGAATTTGGGGCTTTATCATGGGGCAAAAGCTGTCCATAATCAGGGACTTTGAATCTGATCACCCCTTGCACTGGTGATGTGTGCTTGAAGGCTCCCAGTGCACAGTACAGGGCATCAGCGGGGAGCCGCAGTGCCCGTTCATCCCTGGACTGTGAGAATGGACACTGCACAGTCCATGCAGTGCTGTGCTGCCAGAGTAGTTTGGGTATTGTGTTCTGTGTTGGGCCACAAAATACCCATCTCTTTCAGCATAGTTTTCAGTGAACTTCATGAAACACTCTACCCTACTGCAGGCTGATGTATCCTGAGCAAGTGTAAGGAAGGCGAGGCCACCGTGTGACCTTCAGCTGTGCTAAATGTGGCTTTGATTATGATCTTTTCAATCTATGATGGGTTTATCAGGACAAGACCCCTCCCTAAGTAAGTAGTATCTGCATACTTTTTAACCTTCCCTTCTTTTGTGTTTTCAAAGGTAATTTAAACCTTGTTCATGACTTGCCCATCAACATATTTATACCGCCTTCCTTCAACTTTACTAAATGACTACAAAAGTCTGAGATCAGTCTTACTATTTTCCTAGCACTGTACCTCAACTCACAGAAGGAAGTTAGTAACTGTTTATTGATTTAATATGACAGTAAATTATAGCCTCCTATAGTAAAATTCTTGTTCTGTTCAATGTGTATGCACATATACAAGCATACATAAAAATTATTTTCTTAAAACTTTAAATCAGAATATTTACATAAGATAAATATTGTGATTTATGATATAGCATTTTTGGTAGTTGAAATATGTAATATTAAATCTAAATCATATCTGTTAATATATCTTCTATTTATAAACAATCTTTAAATTATTTACTTAGTAGAGTTTGCATAAAGGTTGAATTACTCACCTCACAGAAACTTAAGGAGATGCACAGAAATAACAAGACAACATGAACATACTTCATGGTGGAGGTGTTCAGAGTGTGTGTCTCTGCAGAAGACTGTCCATCCCAGGAAGTCTTTTGAAATTTAATTTTTAACCTCTGAAAAAATATTTAAAAAGAGCAAGCTTCCCACGCAGCTTTGTACTTTTGAACTCTTGAAGAATTTGGCTAAAATCCAGAATTTTATGTAATTTAAACAAAACAGACCTTCCCAGAAAATAGCTGAGAGAGGCAGCCAATAAGATGGGTTCCCTCTGGAGAAGGAGGGGCCCCCATTGTGTTAATGGAACAATGTCTCAATTCTGTTTTCCAGAGGAGACACAGAGTGCACTTGAGGCAAATTCCTTGTTTTTTGGTAAAATGAAATTATATTTTGCTCCTTAAGTTTGAAGACTAGGAGATGGTGAGAGTAAAGGTATGTCATATTGAAAATGGTACTAAATATATGGAAAATTCATTTTTCTGTGATTGAATTATATTCTCTGAGTAGTGATAGGGATTATGGCAATGTGTCTTTTACTGTAATAATTTTTAAAAAAATTTAACCCACCAGAAAAAAATCATCCTGTGTTGTAAGGATGATTTTCTTAATTGAACAAGTGTTTGGTGCATTTACCTCAGAAACAAGTATCTGGAGCAGGTGTTCATTGCACCTAGTTAATTGTGTCAGGTCTTTACTCTGCAGTGTTTTTTTTTGCAGAAAGATATTGCTGAGGTATTGTGTAGCAGTATAGCCAGATGACCACATATATATGAAATATTTATATTGGCTTAAAGATCCTACAAATCACCAGGGGGAAAAGATGTAGCAAAATAAATGGAAGTCACTGCAGTTAAGTAAATGGAAGTCCATTTCAGTTAAACAAATTGTTTAAAGCATCCAAAAAAATTAAGGCACCATATTTTTTATCACACTGTACAGTACTTAGTAGTTTTATTGTTGAAAATATCATCATTGACAACTAATACATATATGCACTCTATTGCAAATAATGCTACTAACTGACTCAGAAATATTGCTATAAACTACCATTTTTTTCTGAAATATGTATCTTCAGCTTTGTCCACTGATAAGGTCGGAAAGGCATAAGAATCCAGAGGCAATTGTCCTTTCTTTAAAAATGAAAGAGCTCCTTGGAGGAAGGGCTGATCTCATGTCTGGTGCACGAAGTGTACCCAGCAAAGCAGGGGAGTTAAATAGAGACATTTGTGTCACAAAGCAAGGATGCTATTAGAGACTGGTCAGTGATAGCAAAACAGGACCCAGTTTGAATCAGCTCCCATAAGCTAAAGGTTGATAATTTTACACATTAAAAAGAAAAATATTTTCTGAAGTGAAGAACTTTTAAGTTACTAATTGTATAAGTAATGAAAAACTTTGCAAACCCCCATTTGTAGCACCGAATGGGCACACAGGAGTAGGTGATGATCACTGGTAGCTGCTAAAACCATTAGGCAGGAAACTGGCAGGGAACTTTTTAACAGAGGGACCATGTCTGTCAATCAAAAGAAAGACACACATGATGTCTATCTTCACGGATGTCCAACCTTTCCTTCTTCATGGAAATGGCTTCAGGCTTTAGGAAGAATTAGCAGAGGAAATTGAATCAGAATGTGATCAAATCTTCAGATCTTACTACCCTCATCCAGAGGGTGAGAGACATGATTTGTATCACCATGGGGCTACAGTCCTGGAGAAAATGGGAAACCACACAAGAATCAGTTTCTTCAAGAAATACACATCATAAAAAAATATGAAAAGGACTGAGGACTGAGGATGTAGCCTAATGGTAGAGTGCTTGCTTAGCATGTGCACAAAAGTGCGCATAGTCATGGGTTCCTCAGCAACATACACGCACACACACACACACACACACACACAAGAAAGAAAATTGATATAGATTAAAAGAGACTTCAGAGACATATGAATATAATACATTGTAGGTATAGACATGGACCTAGTTTTGATGTGCATTTGGTTGACTGAACCATTAAAAAGCTTTGAAAAAATTTTTTTGAAATAACTTGCAGATAATCTACACTGACTGGATATTATCTGATGCTAAAACATTATTACTTTCCTTAGGTAATGGTATTATGATTCTATTTCAAAATATCCTGTTAGGTATTTATGGATAAAGTGCTGTCTGTGCTTATTATAAAGTACTGTAAATAAACAAATAATAAAGTGAAGATTGATAAGTAAGATTTGCAGAAGTTGGTTGAACCTGGGTGATGCACACAGACAGGTGCACTGATGTACTTTCCTGAACTTTTGTTAATTTTGAAATTTTCATATAAAAAGTTAAAAACAAAGTTATGTTCACATCATTTCTAATTTATTCTTTTATTTTTTATTAGCTGTTGCTGGCAGTACATACTGATTACATTCATCATAGGGAGCTGGTCCTGGTCCACAACACACCTTAACTTTTTATGCCCCCTTTTTCCTTCCTCCCAACCTTGTTGCTTCCAATTTAATGGCATCTTGCTGAAGTCCTAAAATTTTGGTCTAATATAAAAATTTCCAACACATTTCCTAGCAGGTTCTCTGTCATTCACAATATTGTCTTTGCAAGTAAGTTAGTTAGATTTCCTAAGTTTTCAGTAACATAATTAAATGCATGTTTTCTTAGAACTTGGATCTCATAATTAGCCTACACTTTTGTGTATGATCAAAAATACAGTGACAGCTGCGGGGAAGTACCATCCAGTGGAAAGGCAGGGATCTTCCATATGAGAAGCTGCATGTTGAACTTTAGTTAACAGTGTGACAAATTTCAACTTGTTCAGTGCAGTTGGCTGGTTGTGAGCTATGGTTGAAAGGAGGTGTGTTTTAAATCATGCATTGTAAAGAATGCATTCACATAACATTTTGTGAGTTTCATTGGAATTGCCCCATTGTGCTGCTTCAAATTGCAGACTTTTAAGAAATATTACAAGATATGAAATTTGGGCATTGGTTATGACCCTGAGGCCAAAGTTCAGAGTTCTCAATGGTAATCAGTGATGTTGATTTGTGTTTTTGACTTTGATAGAATTGTGCTAGTTGAGTTTGTACCAAGGGATACTACAGTGAATTCTGAAGAATATTAGAGCATTTAAGAAATGAAGTGCAGGGCTGGGGATATAGCTCAGTGGAATAAGTGCTTGCCTAGCAAGCGCAGGGTCCTGAGTTCGATCCCCAGTACCGCAAAAAAAAAAAAAAAAAAAGAAATGAAGTGCATAGGAAATGGTCTGTAAAATGGGTAAACTGTTTCATCTTCCATCATGACAACACTCTGTGTCACACAGTGCTTCTGGTACAGCAGTTCCTGTCAACTAAAACCATTTTGGTGTGTTCTCGCCCACCTTACTCACCGGATCTAGCACAACAGGAATTCTGGCTCTTCCCCATAGTTAGAATCACCATGAAAGGTCAATGTTTTGAACTGATTTAGGACATTAAGCCATCCTCGAAGTGAAACCAGAGACCCTCAGGAAAGAGGACTTCTTAAACTACTTCAGAACAAGGCAAGGGCAATGGGATAAATGTGTTCGAAGTGATGAGGGGTATTTTGAGGGAGATTAATGACAATGTGTCAAAGAAAACTGACATTCTCTGCATGTTTATTAGATCAGGTGCATTCTCTTTTTCTTCCATCTCTTTTATAATCTCTTTGGCCATTAGTCATTTGTTGACAAGTAGGATCTTAGGGGATGGTCAGAAATTCAAAGAACAGAGATGAGTTCTGTTTAGTTCAACAAATACTTATTGGGCATCAACTTTATGGCAGGCACAGTGGTAGGTGCTTATAACACCAAACAAATCAGACATAGTTGCCACCCTTCTGGAGCTTAGAGTCTTTTGTGGGTTTCTGCAGATACCATTAGGGTAGCTAAGGGGGTTACTAGGATTTTCAGAAAATATTTTTATTTTACATCTTTTAGTTTTCTTCTTCATAAAATGCCACTATTTGCAGAGGTAAATAGTGAACATGAAGCTCTGTTAGCAATTTTGCTAGAGGCTGTTCACGTATATGACAGTGCTCTGTGAAAATATGTTCATTGATCGCCAGTATTTGACACAGACAGCAGAGGGTATGGGGAGTTGGCGAGTGCTACACTGCCCTGGGAGGAATGACAGGTGGATGATACCAGCATCTTCCTCTTGAACTACATGTCCTGGATTCCCCTGGTTTCTGCTGACCTCCAGCCAAGTGAGGGTACACAAGCTTTCTTGATGTAGCAGGAAATCAAGGGGTGTATGTTAATGCCAGGGAAGCAGTTTTCATGTGCTGTGATTCACAAGCACCGCTGTTACTTTCATACTGTTGTAAACACTGCACAACATGGAGTTTGTGGATTAAAAATGAATTGTGGTTTGAACATTTTGGTTTTCTTTTGTGATTGCCATTCAGTTTGCCTTTTTTATACTGAGGAAGGACTTAAAACGTCACACAGATAACTGAAATGAGCTTACAAAATCATTTAAACATGAGACTTGAGATGTAGGCAGTCACCTAGGTCACTCTGACCTAATGCAAACTCCTTATTACCATACATGTAACAAAGAGCCTCAGTAAAAGCCTTTTTCTTCTTATCCCAGTTCTTGCCTGGAATGCATAAACGACCAGGCAACAATCAACAACCTGTGCTGCTCTCTTTCTCAGTGTGATTATAACAACCACTCTCCTGTAACCGCCTTCTTTGTTCTGTATCGTAAGAGCTCAGACCCCTCAGACAGCATTCAGGAGAGCACTCATTCTAGCGGTTAGGATTCATTCCCCTTGGTGATCATCTTTATGTTGGCTGGAATAAACTCTTGTTCTTGTATTTGGGGTGTTTCAATTTGCCTTTTAGTCAACTACACTTTATTATCACCTGTGTTTTACGAACATGACCAACAGTCCACTGTGGTGAATTTGGAAGGTGAAGTGGGAGATGGAAGAGAACTCTATACCTCAGTAACTGTGGTAAAGAATGAATAATGAGGAAGAATCCCAAATTATAGCTGCAGGCTCCAGAAAACTGAAAAAGCACATAACTACAAATCATAGTGAAGGGGGAGGTGCTTTTGAATGGCCTTGGGAACCCAGAATAAATTATTTTTAAGTTATCTTCCATAAAAAGGCCCAGAGAGCAAGTTATTTAGTAACAGAACTTTTTGATCAAAAAAGGAAAAAGCCACACAGTTTTTAGAAACTTTATAATTCTAACATACAGGGTTATGAAGAGTGAAATGCCAGAACATGAAGTAGTAGGAACAAATGGAAGGGCTTCACTTTTGGAGAAACCTTGGTGTAACTGATGACACATCACCTGAGGGCTGAATAGCATCAAATCCCCCAACAATTTCTTCTGCAGGTTGATGCATTATCAGACTTGTCAATGGCAGCATTTGTAAGTTTTATAAACTATGATGAAATTCAAGAAAATGTTTCCGCAATAAATGTTTCCCAAACAAGCGAAGGTAAAGATATATTTAGTGCTGTCTTCACATTGGGAGTAAAAGGTATATCCTGGAGCAACAGGGAAGGTATCGATCTGTACCAGTGATGGGCCACCAGTGATGATTCCCTGATTGTTTTCATCCCTTGAGAAAAAAAATTCTAATGTGCTTATAACACATTGCTTTCTTTCCAGAGAAATGCTGGTGTTGGATGCTTTTGGAGCTAAAATGTAAGTTCTGGATGATATTATCAAAATGGCTAACCTTGTCAAACACAGGCCAGTTCACCCAAGAATGTTTTTTAAATAAATTGTGTGACCATCTCCTGCCACATGCATAAACCTTATGGCTTACTAGGACATTTGATCTGGGGAGAAACAACTGTCATGTCACATAAACATTCAGGTGTCCCATAAGTAGGCCCACAGAGCAAGAACCAAAGCCTCCTGCCTATTTGCCTCAGGAGATCTCAGCAAGCCCAGTCAGTACAGGATCCACCAGTCTTAGTCAAGGCTTTAGATGACCGCACTCCTGGTTGATATTTAATTTTTATTCAGTACCAGAAATTGACCCAGGGCTTTCACACCGAGCTCCCTCCTCTTTTAAACTTAATCATAGGGTCTTGCTAAGTTACTGAATTGCCCAGGTTGGGTTTGAACTTTCAATCCTCCCACCTCAGCTGCCTAGCATGCTGGGACTGACATCTTGATTTAACTTCTTGAGAGACCCTGAGCCAGAACTGCCCAGCTAAATGCTTTTGAATTTCTTATCTGCAGGAATTATGCCAGATAATGTTTGCTATTTTCAATCACTAAGTGTTGTGATAATCTGCTACACAGGAAAATAAACTTAATTCAGATTTTGGTTTTTAACAGGACGCTTGAGCAGGAATATGAATCATAGGAGCATTTTTCAGAAAACCAGCAGATTTTGCCCAATCCTTTGAGGCAGAAGTTAGCCTACTCCCCAGTTTTCATCATCTGAACAAGTGGAGGAAGCATCTTCAAGGCCCTAAGAAAAATATCTGGATTCAGAGCAATAAGATGCTCAAGTTTAAATAGAAATCGAGTCCTTGGAAAAAATCATATGGCAAAAAGGAATCTTGCACTGTTTCTATTACTGCTTACACTTGTGAGGAAGTCTTAAAATCTTACTGAAAACCACTTGGGAGAATTGCAGGAAAAAATTGAATCATATGTACCTTCTTTGATGCAATTTATAGGGTTGGGTGAGGGCCCTCTCCTGGAATCTCCTCAGCCTGAGTGCCTGACTTTGAGAGGAGGAAGAGCTCTGAGAGTTTATTACTGTGAACACCTGATGAAATGCACCGATTTGGGTTCTTGTAAGTCCTGGATTTCTGTGAAAGAAAAGTATTCTGCCACTCATCAGAAAAGGATAAACACTTTGCCATATTTTTCAACTTCTTTGGGCATTAATAGCAAAGGTGGAAGCCATAGCAATTCAGTTGAAAATGAAATGTGTGTGTCAATTTCATGCACAATACAGAACTGAGCGAATGTACACAAAAGATAAATTATCTCAATTATTCCATAATAAATAAGTAAATTATTTTATGTAGACCTATAAAAGAAAATAAACGTTCATTAAAATAAAACAGCAACATTTATTATTAAATGTAAAGTTGAAGCCCTCATTTGTATTGATGTTGACATTCTTTGTGAGTTAATATTATTAGCCTACATAAAGTAGGCAAATAAATTCAACAAAAAAATAAAGAATAAAACAGGAACTGGGCATGGTGGTACACACCTGTAGTCTCAGCTACTGGGAAGGCTGAGGCAGGAGCATTTCAAGTTTGAGGTCAACCTGTGCAGCTTAGAAAGCCATTGTCTGAAAATAAGATTTTAAAAAAGAGCTGAGAATGTAGTTGAGTGGTAGAATTCTTATTTGAGGAAGACTTGTGAGGAAGTCTTAAAATCTTACTGAAAGCCACTTGGGAGAATTGCAGGAAGTCTTAAGATTTTAAGACTTCCTCTTATTCTTATTCTTGGGCATGTATGAGGCCCTAGGTTCAATCCCCATGATCTCTCCCCACATACAACCAAATTCAGATTCACAGAAAATATTATTTTCTATTCAAAAGTAGCACAACAATATAAATGTGCTTAATATCCTGATCTATCCCTTTAAAAACAAAGAAGATGGTAAATTTGATGTTACTGGGAATTCTGCCATCGTTAAGAGTGTTGAAATGGGCTTAATGGTACCTGCCTCTTAGGCAGAGGTGAGATGATCACTTGAGCTCACAAGTTCAAGATCTGCTTGGGTAACACAGTGAAATCCTGTCTAAAATATTGACAATGTTATTAGGTCATTATATTTAAAACTTACTTATCATGCTCGTGTGTGTGTGTGTGTGTGTGTGTGTGTGTGTGTGTGTGTTTTATGCAGAAGCTCTGGTGACAGGACAATTATTTCAAGAGTTCCTCCTGAGTAAAAAGATTAAAAAGGTTTGGACTAGTGCCTGGAGCTTCTCCAAGCAGAAGGAAGTGTTTAAAAAGTGGAGAAAGACAAGTAACGCAATGACACTGGACTGATGGGGCAGAGGGGTGATGTACAACATGAAGGAAATAAAATTACAGAGAAGGCTTAACAGAGGGAGCGATGTGACTTCAGACAGGACACTGAGGGTAAGAAGGAGCTGTCTGGTCCCTGAGGATGGGGATGGTAGAAAACTATTGCAGTAGGTTCAGTACACTATCAAGTGCAGTACAGAAAGGAGAAAGAAGTTAGGTCTGAGTAACAAAGATGTGCAGAACACGAGATTTTGAGTTCACTCATTTCTGTACTGTTGAATTCTTGCAGATTATGCTGTGTGAGTTAGCTTAGGAACAAGATAAGGAAGTGTGGCAGGGACAAGAGGTCTGTAACTGGTTGGTGATAGTACAAAGTTACTTGAGAACAGATCAAAATTGCTAACTTAGGATAAAAGAAATTGCACCTAAAGCTGAGGTAGATATGGTGATAAAAATGGTAGAAAAGTGCTCAAAAGTTTGAGTTCAAAGATTAGGAACTAAAGTACAATGCTACCAAGAATACAAACAGAGAGTTGGAAAGGTTCCAGGAGAGGGGCACAAAAGAGGACTGAGGATTGTGAGGATCCAAAGTTCAAGTTTGCGTTTATAACTAGATGGGGAAGTAACTTCCCTTTTGTAAATTTCGATTCTTTACTTGTAAAATTAAGTGGTTAGATAACAGGTCATCTTTAATTTTTTTTATCAGTACACATTTGCCATACATAAGGATCACGTTCATCATAGGGAATTTGTACCTGTAAATAACATGTCCGAATTCTTTTTTCCCAATTTCCTGCACCTCCCTTCAACCCTTCTCCCCCTTCCCCGGGTGACAGGTGATCTTGAAGGTCTCATATATAAGTTCCATGGTTTTATCAGACTGAGTTGGAGATAAGAGTGGGGCACCAAGTAACGACCGAAACACCGAACTTAGTATTACTGTTAATGACAATACAAAGTAGAGGGGCAATTATAAAAAAAATTATATTCCCGTATTGTGTACAGAATTTAAGGTAGATTGGGCTGGGGATATAGCTCAGTGGAATAAGTGCCTGCCTGGCAAGCACAAGGTCCTGAGTTCAATCCCCAGTACCAAAAAAAAAAAAAAAAGAATTTAAGGTAGATTTACCAACTTTAAATTAAAATGTATTTATCAAATTCCTTTTATATAGAGCTGTTAGGAGATTCTTCAAGAACTTTAGTGTAAATGACATATCGGAATTCCTATTTTCCTAGTAAAGTTTACATTGGTGTTTCAAAAATCTCATTTACAATGACTCTCTGAAATAAGGTACCAATGTCCATCATCTTCTCTCAAAGGAGCGGTAGACTGGTCATATTGCAAGGTAGGGTGTCAGAGCATTCGGGTACGAAAGAGGTTAACGTAATTTAATAAATGAAGGTCACTACCCTTATTAGAAGTTTTGGTGGTTGTGGGACAAAATAATGTCAGATATCCAAGGATCAAGCAAGGGAAGGTGCGTCCAGTACAGACTGATGCCCTGGTTGAACGTAGTGCTTGTAAGAATAAACTATCTGGCACAAAAAACTAAAATGTGGCTTGGCTTTTTATTAGATAACACTTTCTTTCAGTACAAACATAAATGCATTGTTTTCTTTCCCTTAACTGTTGTGACTACAGGACAAACAGGTATAATTTAGAGCACAAGAGTGCGTTGTTCAAACGATCGGCAAAAAATGGGAAAGAGCGCAGAAACTCCCTTGACGGGCTGCGAGACCCCGTTGGCAGAGCGCGGCTGGAGAGGCCTCACAGGTATGGCCACAGTCTCCGCTGGCGACGAACTCATGAGCGAGGCTAAGGACCATTTCCCAGCCTGAGAAACGAGAACGCCTCCTCAAAGGACATCTAGAGCAAGAGTCACCGCGGGCCAATGAACAGCATGCCCAGTTCTTAAAACACCAGCCGGGTCCCGGACGCCTGTTGTTTCCAAGGGCAACACCACGGCAACACTTCCGTAAACGTCAAATGCAAGGGACGCCATACGTCACTTCCCGTGCTCCTCGACGAAGTAGATCACACAGTTGTAAACTGGTGAAGCTAGTATTGCTTCTTTTCCGGTGCTTTAGGCTACTTAGAAAGGCGTTCCTGTAGCAGCATCCGCCGCTGCCTGGTTCTTTTGGCAAACCATTTATTCGAGTTTGTAGTCTGGAAAAGCCTGTATCCCCGTACGGTGGCCGACGAGGTCAGTGCGGCGGAAGTGCCCTGCGAGTGGGTGTGAGCGCCCAGGCCCGACCGAGGTGCACGTGGCTCCGGTGAGTGAGCGCGGAAGCTGTAGGGTTTGAGGTTGTTGGGCGCGGGCGCTGCTGCGGGAAGAAGGGAGGAAGGGACAAAGAAGGGAATGCGGCGCAAAGGTCGGGCTGCCCGCTGCGGCGGCGAGGCCAGGTGGCGGAGCCCTGGGGAGCTCGCGCTTCTTCCCTGGGCTGCCGCCCCGTCGGTGGGCGAAATGGCAAGGGCGCTATTATCACCGACCCCTCTTAGAGTGTGCAGAGCAAAGCCCGGAGATGTCGTTTCGAGGCGGAGGTCGTGGAGGCTTTAATCGGGGCGGCGGCTTCAACCGTGGCGGCGGCGGCGGCAGCAACCACTTCCGTGGTGGAGGCGGCGGCAGTTTCCGAGGCGGCGGCAGAGGAGGATTTGGGCGAGGGGGTGGCCGCGGAGGCTTCAACAAGGGCCAGGACCAAGGGCCCCCGGAGCAAGTAGTCTGTACGTGGTCTGCGGAGCTCTGCCCCCGCGGGGAGCCGGGGTGGGTTGTGTTCTCGGCAGTTGGGTGCTGGCGGCGCTCGCAGGTGTCTCGCGGCGTGCTCTGCGCTGACCTGTGGTCGTACTGTAGCGTAGAAGGAGCTGGAGGGTACGCAAAGCGCGTAATGGGGGCGGAACGAGATTGAGCTGGAAGGGTGAGATTGATTAGGCAACTCTGGGAGCTAACTCCCATTTTAACGGGTGAGAAAACAGATTGAGCGTGAAGGTTTTTTGAAGACGAAGAGCGGAGGGATCAGTGTGCTGGAGGGCGGAAGGGGGCACTAGCTCAATTCAGAGGCCCCAGCCAGCGAGCAGTGATCTGGCCTTTTACACCTGAGACGGCGAGGTGTAGATCGGAGAGAAATGTAAGAGGGAATGGGAATCCGCCTAATATTGGGAATAAAGAGTTCTAGGATTTGAACTTAAGTAATGGAGATGGAGAGTTAGTTTCGCAGGCATGCACTGAGTGTTTTAGTTTGGGGTAGTGGAAGTAAAAGTAGTTTCTGGGGTTCTGGGCTTCCCTGAGATGAAAGGATCATTTGTGAAGAGAGTAGGGCGTGGTTCTAAGGAAGGAGTGGGAAGGACAAGTACGAAGGGGTTTCAGGTTAGTGGGTGGAGAAAAGAAAAACAAGAGTTAAATGTGTATAAGGAAATTGTAATTGTCAAAATAAAATAACTGTCAGAGGCTGGCAGGCCTTAGCGGAGCACGTGCTATTCCACTTAGTCACGTGGTAGGTAGATAATACTTAAATGTTGTTATATTTGTAAATGTAGACACGGCTCATGTATTATTGACACCGAAGCAGACAGGGAGTGAGTACCTTTCCATAAGGCGAAGAGCTGTTCACCTGATAGCCCAGGACCCCCATGCTGCTGGTGTCTGTAGTTTTCTTCTGCAGAGAGTAGATATAGTAGAAGCCCAAGGTAGCTGAGAACAAAGCTTCCAGAGAGGTTGGTTAATATCACCGGAAGTGGTTGCATATTTTAATATTTTATTGTCCTGTTTCAGTATTAGGAGAGTTCCTGCATCCCTGCGAAGACGACATAGTTTGTAAATGTGTCACAGATGAAAATAAGGTGCCTTATTTCAATGCTCCTGTTTACTTAGAAAACAAAGAACAAATAGGAAAAGTTGATGAAATATTTGGACAGCTTAGAGATTTCGTATCCTTTATAATTTTTTTCCCCGTATGAATTAAACTTTTGCCTCATTAAATAAGAGTGTTGCTACAGATTGTATCATAAGGAGACTCAAGAGGGGAGAATGTATTCCCCCAGACTAGTGAAATAATAAGCCTTTCTTTTGGGAAAGATCTAGAAATCATGGCTATTTGCATAAGTGCCACAGGATTGAATAGGTTGCTTTGGATATGATGGTGCCACCAGAATAGTTTGGAAGAGTTGAATTGAGTTTTGTTTTCTGTGTTTTGAAGAACACATTTCTTCCTGGATACTCAGGTGTTACCTTTCCTATATCTGCCTGTACATTCTAACTTTGTTTCAAAACTTACATATGAATTGAGAAAGTTTAATTTCCTTTATCTTAATTTTGTGTTTGTTCCTTATCAAAATCAATAGTATTTTTCTGTTAAATTGTCAGAAAACATGAAGGCATCTTCCTTTAGGAAACTACAGAAGGTGAGTCAAGCTTGCAATACTTAGGAGCTTGCATGTTACAAGGCAATAGCATACTTTAGAGCATTACTATTGAGGGTACTTGAGCCCCCAGGATTTCGTTAGTGAAACCTCCCTGTCACCCAGTCCTGGGAAGACCAGAGTGTCTTCACACTGAGCTACATCCTCAGCCCTTGTTTTTTGAGAGATGGGGTCCTGCTAAGTTTCCCAGGCTGGCCTCAAACTTGTGATCTTTCTGCCTCAGCTTCTTTTATGGGTGGGATTATAATTGTGCACCCCTGTGTCTGGCACTAGTGAAGTTCTTATATTGAGATTTTTGTATTATAAACATTGAGCTTATTTAAAACTCTCACTGAAAAGCTTGTATCAGTTAAAGTATTATGTTATAAAACAGTCTTTGAGAGAAAGTAGATACTAGAAGATTTCACAAGTATTTCAACCATATGGTACATGCTATGAAGGGAAAGCATAGGTTGCTATGAGAATCTTGATAGTGGCCCAAGTTTAACCTGTAGGCTTCCTGAGGAAGTGTTGTTGAAGACCTGAGAGTTGACTTGGAATGACTGGTGGAGGGTTTTAAGATGTCTTTTCAGGTCCCATTCCTTGAATTTGACCCTGTTGTTCTTAAGCAGGGCCCAGTATTCAGTTTTAAAAAGGAAAAACTTCATAATGTTGAAGCTCTTAGGAAAAATGGGGCTAATCAAAGAGAGGAAAAGGTGCGATCCAAACAGAGAAAACAGCCCCTGCGGCATGTCTGAGGCTGCAGGCGGCTAGGGATCCAAAAAGAGAAGAGGTAGACCTTGGCAAGAACCCTTAGGCCTTGGGGAAAGGCAGGAAGGGGCTTGATTACTCAGTGCTCTTGGGCATGAGAAGGTGCCTAGGTTTAATTTTAACTTTGTTTTTAAATACTAGGATAAAGTACTTAAATTTACACTTTAAAAGGGCACTGTGGGGAAAGAGAGGAGCAGACTGGGAAACGGCGGGGCGCAGAGTTGTTTGAATCATCCGAGAGCTGGTGTTTGGGGATAGGGTAGAGGCCGTGGAAGTGAAGTGTGAGTGAATGTATGAACCATATAGAAGATAGAACCAGTAGGCCTTGGCGATTGATGCACAACTGAAGTTGCACTCAGAGCTAGCGGGTGTAATGTCTGCCTCCACCCCCTTTGTGAGTGGCGCAGCCGCTTGTGAGGTGCCCAGCACCGGTGAGGATGCAGTGTGCTGGAGGCACTTGGGGCTCAGACAAAGGCCCTGTGCTGGAGATAACACTGGGGAACTGTTGGCGTAGAGAGATAATATGCCACAGTCCAGGAGAGAGGAAAGAATTGAATGCCTATTTAACCTTTAGGTAGCCGCCTGCCGGCTCAGTGTTTTTGAGATGATAGGCTGCAAGGGGAAGAAGGGGATGGAGGTGTCCTGCAGAAAGCAAAACAGAGCCTATGTTTGTGTTGTGTAGAACTGAGAGTCGATGTATCCTTATATTTCATTATCTGCAGAATGTCCTCTTAACCCTCAATGTAAGGAGTTTAGTTTCTGTGTCATCTATTACTTAATGTGTTCAGGAAACGAATTTGAGCCTTTATGACAATTTTGAAATACCTGGTATGCCAGTATTTTCTTTTGAATTCTAATGCTCTTTTTGGTAGTTGTATTTTTCTTAGGGCTGTTGAGTGCAACTGTAACATTTTTGGGAGGTGTGTGTTTGTGAAGAAGGTGAATACTTTATATGTACATTTTTAAAGATAAAAGAAACCCCAAGCTCTAAAACGAAGTTTGCCTAGAAGGGCACAGTGCTAAGCGGCAGGCGTGGGGTTGGAACCCAAGGAGTCTTGATGACACTATGCTGTCCCCTGACTATCACACTAATTGCTTCTCTTGAACTCCAGTTTTACATAGACCCTTATAAGCTGCTACCCCTGCAGAGGTTTTTACCTCGGCCGCCAGGTGAGAAAGGACCTCCAAGAGGTGGTGGCAGGGGAGGCCGAGGCGGAGGCCGAGGTGGAGGCCGAGGCGGAGGCCGAGGTGGCGGAAGAGGTGAGTTATAGGGGAGACTTCGATTCCAGAGCCAGGGCTGACCCTTGGAGCACAATTTACTTTTGTGTATAGAAAAACTTCCTTTATATTTATTCTTTTTAGTAAACCTGCTTTCAATATTGGTGCATTGTCCATAGTAATCATGTATTATTTCACCAACTTAAAAAGAAAAAAGTCTAACAAAGTGTAGTTTTGAGGGGTTTCAGTGCTTGAGTTACGTTGGGGGACTTTTTAAAAGTACAGCCATTCATCACTTAACACAGAGCTTTCTGAGCAGCGCCCCATCGGGCGATTATGCGGGGTGATTATCGCAGAGTGTGCTTACCCAAAGTAGAAAGAGTACACTGAAATAACAATAAAAATTAAGTGCGGAAGCCAGTGCCTGGTTGATGATAGCCACCCTCAAGTCGTAGTGTGTGTATCCTGCTTGTACGTGGAAAGCGCCACAGCAGGTATGTTCACACCGGCATGGGTGCAGACCTGGCAGTGATGTGTTGCTCTGTGGTGCCTATGGGAGAGAGGATAGTTCCAGCTCTCATAATTCTGTGAGGTCACTGTCTTACACAAGGGGCTGTGCTGACTGACACGGTATGCACTACATGACAGTTTTAAGATTATTCTAACTGAATTTTAGTTTCTCAATTAACTGTCATCAAGTGAGGATTATATTCTAAGAGCTGGCCTTAATACCTTTTTATTATTTTTAGTACCAGCAAAACTTTCCAGTTAGGTGGAACCCTTATTTTAGGTGTAAGGAATTGCAGCCTCCCAGAAGTTAATTTGCCATAATGAAACAATTCTGGGTGGGCACAGGATGAAAACCCATTACTCTGATGTGCTGGGAACTGTTACCAGTGTGAGTGCTCTGCAGCTAATGGGGCCGCGTCCCAGCAAACACCGCTTAAACAGCAAACACTGTAGGTCAGAAGTTGTTTAGTGCCCCTGAGCTGCCCAGCGTCCCAGCTTAGCAGCGCGGGCGCTGCAGAGGATCGGGTAAGATGCTGAGGGTCAGCAGCACAGACGTGTCAGCTGTGCTTCAGTGCGGCTCAGGAGAGGTAACTGAGAAACACTCACTTCTGCCGCCCTTGTTCTTGGAATGCAAAGCCTCAGTCCAGTCAAAGCTGCCTTCAGTTAAATTGTGTACCTTAAGCGAAAACCAACGTAATCGGACATCAAAGAATAGGGCTAAGTCTTGCTTGCAAGTTCCACTCATCCAAAGGGAGTGCTTTTTTAAGGGTGCTGACCGGGGGTTCTACTCTGCTGCCCAATTGGAAACTGCTACAGTTGATCCTTTTTTTATTTTTAAATCTCTGTACGGTAACATAAGGGAATCTGTGTTCCTTGTGGGAATATCACTGTCCTTGTAGGCTTCCCAGCGTGCGGGAGGCTGGGTTACTTAACACCTGTTTCCTTCTTAGGTGGGTTTAGAGGTGGAAGAGGAGGCGGAGGCGGAGGCTTCAGAGGAGCGAGAGGAGGTGGTGGATTCCGAGGTTTGAGAAAATGTCTCGATGACTAACTCGAGAAGCGCGTTCTCTGCCCGTTCTCTTTGTGTTTACATCATCGCTCCCTGCCAGCAAGTATATAGGACACTGTTCTTTCCTTCAGCCTAACTTATAGTCTTAATTTACACAACTCTTGCTTTTCTTTTTACTTTTATTACTTTCTTTTAACTTCTTTTGCTACATTATTAACTTAAAAAATAACATTGGTGGATATGAATAACAGTTACAGTTAGCAAGGCAAATTTACTAAACCTTAGGGGACTAAGGCTGCTCTTAAATTGAGACTTGGGTGACGGTACTGTTGCAAATCCCTTCTCTGTTCTCATTAACCGTTTCATTTTCTCTTGACCAGGGAGAGGACATTAGATGCACCCTACTTCTCAAGGGACTTCTGCTTTCACCGAATGGTCTGCATCCGTGGTGCGTCAGAGTTGCGCATCGGAACAACTCTGCACGGTGCGGCCGCCAGCATCGGTGGAGCTGAAGTGTCAGTGTCCTGAAAAAATGATCGGGGCAGAGGAGTCACTTTTGCTCTGAAAGAGCATGAACAAGGCAATACTTTGTACAGTGCCTGGCACTCTGTGGGTGCTTAATACATGGACAAGAGCTATCATTGGAGTCATATTTCAATTTTTTAAAATAAAATGTTTTATTCCTTTAAGTTACTTAGAGTGTGTTTATTGAACCAAGCCTATTTTTGAAAATGGGAGGAGCAGCTAACACTTAAACCCAGTGAATTACAAATAGACAAAAAACGTTATATATATTACTACTATATTACAAAAACAGGCTGCAGAAGAGGTATAAAATTATTTATAAAACAACATCTCTTTCAAAATGTTAACCTTTTGTATGTGAGACCATTAATGTCCTTTCATGTTCTAGTACATAGAGTAATGCAGTTTTTGTAATTAATTGATACAAAATTATGATTAATATTAACATTTTAGCTCTTCAAGGGAGAACTGTATACAGTTCAAGAAATTTCCAAAGAAATGTTAGTTTTTCTCATTCACCATAAGTGGGCTATTGAAAATTGAACTGAACTGTCATTTTTTTAACAAAGATTTAAGATATTATTTACCCTAAGCAAATATTGATGGCCTTGTCCGTGCTCAGATTCCTCAGTAGGGCTGTCACAGGAAGTTGGGTTTGGTTACCATTGCTACTGCAGTGTTAGAAATAACCATGATAGTAAGAACGTTGTGATATGGGGCCATTTACCAACTGTCTGTGATTTTTTTTCTTTTCTCTGTTGTTATTTTTTAGAATTTATTGTTAAATTTCTCGGCATGAGTGATTAACTTCAGTGTTCATTTGGGTATAATCTTACATACAGCACTTTTTTCTTAGCTTTTAAAAGAAGACAAAAACAGTAACAATGCAAAACTAAAAACGATAACAATTTCAAAACAAGATAGGAAATCAATGGTTATCTTCAAGGTAGTTTCTCAGATTTTCTTAGCTTTTTTGATTAGTAGAATTGCAATAAGATTAACAACTATATATGCCATAAATCTATATGATAAATATGTTGAAAATTGCTTTTATGTGGGAAGAGGTGGTCGTGCTTCTATAGCTTAAGAAAGATGCTTTTTTGATTTAGAATCCTTGGGGTAAAATTTTGAGTATTAGGGCCAAGGTTCTTACTTTTGGTGTGTAAATGTGCTACCCCTAGTGGGGCAGGATATTGTCCACAGTGTGATAGTGCAACATTACCACAGTTTTATTTAGCATCTAAAAATGTATAGATACATAAAACCATATGGGGAATTTACCTTTACCCTAAGTGAAGTCCATTGGCCATTTTCAAATGTTTTATAATTACAGATATTTTTCCCTTTTCATCCTTATTGTACAATTATAGGTTTGGGCATTTCATTTTGAATCAAGTTCACATATTTATGAACCTACATTAATGAGGTTAGTAATGGGGTAATGATCATTGAGTTTTATTTATAAGAGTTCGATGATCACATTTTATACTTCTTGAGTTAATAGCTTTCTGATCACATTCACAGTTAAGATGTATTTGATACTGTGGTGGTGACCTAGTTTAATGGAATACATATTTCTTGGTTTTCCTGAAATCTTGGGAAGAGTTATGATAGGAGGACTGATAAGAGGCAGGTTGAGCCGGATGCGGTGGCACACGCCTGTAATCCCAATTCTCAGTAGGCTAAGATAAGACGATAGGATGTTGCGAGTTCAAGACCAGCCTGAGCTGCATAGCGAGACCCTGTCTTCTGGGAGCTCTAGGATTGGGAGCAGCGTATTTATATTGAGATGAGAAAACTGAAGCTGCAGGGTTATCTGGGGCTCCTCCTACACCTTTTAAACTTAAAATTAACCTGAGTAAGTGGGCAAATGCAGCCCTCTAGTGGTTCTGTTCGGTGCTTACACTACTTGTGTGTCTGCTTTTCTCTGAAGTTTTACGGATTTTTAAGAGGCTTGAGAATGATCACGTTTTAGTGATGTTATATACATAGCTTAAAAAAATGGAGAAAAGGGTAGTAAGGATACCTTATTCTAACCGTACAGGTTCATACTAGTAGCCCATTTTTCAGGTTAGCACATGCTAATCCAGGATTTTATTAGAATACTTATTTATATAAGATGATTGAATGATTGAATGCAGATCCTTGGCTGATGTTTGCTCTCATCAGATAAGTTAATTGCTCGTGTACATATCAAAGTAGGGAACATGAACTGAGGTAGGTAGTGGAGTAGGTATGGTATATCCATACTATACTATGAAATTTATAGATATTAGTAAAAACCTTAATCTCTTGTACGAGTTTGTTTGTATTAACATATATTTATATAAGCAAGGAAAAGCATGAAAGGGTTTAGACCAATATTTATGTAAATTGGTGTCTTTAGGGCAGTGAGACTTGGAAATATGGGGAGATATTACTCTTTACTGGCATTGGAGTTGTCTCTTTTTTTTTGGTAACAGGGATCGAACTCAGGACCTTGTACCCTTTTATTGGCATTTAAATTGCTAAGAAAAAGATTAAGGGACCAACAGTGAAAAAGCTTAAAGGGCCAAAGAAAACAGGGTCCTTCATCTAAGTAGAGAGACTAAGTCTGGTTCTTCATTTCAGGCAGATGAGTAGGGTCAGCACCTGCCCCAGTTTTGGGGGTTTGAATAGTGTTCAAATGGTGTGCTTGATAATGAGGCCCAAGCTGGGGAAAATGTGGTGCCCGGTATTTCTTTGTCTTGTTAATAAGCTTTTCCCTCGCTCTGGGAATTAACACCCGTCCCTCTTTGGCCCAATTAAATCTAAGCTAGGGCCTCTATGAGAAGGCCCTTGTTTGAGTTCTCTGGATGGAAATGATTGGTCCTTGAAAAAACAGTTCCTAATTATCGAAGGTTTATTTTGAAGGCTGTCTCAATGTTTCCCCCGCCACAATGCCAGGGAATAGTTTAGGTAACAGTTCAGACGCTAAACAGGAAGATGGCTCGGTCTTTTCGCAGATGGAACACAACATTGTGGCGGCTTACCTGATTCTGGCAGGTATGGCTTTTACCCTAGCCCGGTTAGGGAAACCAGGGGTTTTCAGCAGGAGGCTGAAAAGAAGAATCCCATTTAAATGATGTTAAATACATTGCATGAAAAGAAGAACCACTTTCAGGGGGTTAATTAGGAGGATTTGCCTCTCTGCCCCAGAGTAAAGTGTGTGAGAATAAACAAGAGCATTGCTAATAATACTTACTGTCCCAGATATTGTGAGCAGTGACCCGAGTGCACCAAAGGGTCTGTGCAATTTTTTATAAAATAAATTTTTTAATAAAAGCCAACCATGTGTTTGGTTATTACATTGTCAAATTAAGTCTTTTTCGGAAAAAGTGTACCATGGAAAAAGTGTATCTTTATACCAGTTGCTTTTCTCATACATAACTTTCATAGTTTTTCTTTCCTGATGATGGAATCTGGCTAAAGACTGAAAGGTTCTGGAAAGAAAAAGTCCCCCAAAGAGCAGAGCATGGTGTTGTCTTTGAGGACAGTTTGAACAGTCAGCTCCTTCCAAAACTCTTGAGCTTTGGATTTTGTCTTTTAGTATTTTCAATTGCAAGCCAGTTGCTTCTGCTTTCTTTCCTTCTAGAACAAGCTTCTTGACATGACTGTTGTGAGGAGTAGAATGACTCAAACACATGTTAATGAAGCAGCATGAGTTAGACGGTATTTCTGATAAAGTCTTTGCAGACCAAGAATTAGAGGAGATGACAGTAGAAACTGGATTGTCTTTTTAATGTATTGACTTAATTGTAGTACAGCATATTAAGCAATCATTTTATTTCCAGCTTTATAGTTAGTAACAACTTTTATAAGTAACTAATATTTGGGTGATTTTTTTATATAACTTTAATGAAAAATTTCAGACATGTTCCAAAGTGGACTGAGAAGCATAACAAATATATTTTTTCTTTATAATCATGCTTTTTCCTCATAATTCACAACTAGAGTTCCTACTTCTTTTGTTAGAAATTGTGAAGTTCCTTAGCTAATTTTAATAATAGGTTAATTCATTCATTTGAATACTTCCGTATGATAATTACTGGATAAGTTTTTTATTTTGTTGCAAAAAATGAGACATCTCATCAGGCTTACGGGGAAATACTTTGTATGTAATACTTTGGGTTTAGCTAATTTTCTATAGATGACCTAGAAAAACTATCCAAAATTGATCTGATTTACAAGAGCAGCATGAAAAGGAAATTTCCCAAGAAAATGTTTCATCTGGTCCTTATCCCTATCCTGATCATAATAATAATAGTTTTGTTATCATTGCTAAAGTTATCATTTGAATTCCTGCTGTATACCAGCACAGAGCATTCCTCAAAAGTACAGAATAATTCATCCTGACATTAATTCAGTAAGTTACTTTTTAATTCTATTTCCTGTTAAGAAACGTGTCCAACACACATTTACTGCGTAGCTGTTCCTGGTTTTGCATGGAGGCATTTTGATCCTGGATTGTACTGTTCTTCAGATCCCCTGATTCTCATAGTTTAACAAAACACACTTGAACTCCCAAATCAAAATCAAAACTTTGGAGAAGCACTTAATCAAACCATTTATTTCACGTGTTGCATTTACTAAGGGCCTATTCGGATTACCTGAATTAATTAAGGTAATTACCTTGATTAATTTCTTTATTAGTATATGTTAATTACACCGGATGCTGGTTGCACTGTGGCACTTTCACAGAGGCAGGCAACATACTTTGATTGTTGCCTCAACCTTCCCTTAGCCTTTCCCCCGCTCCTCTAGTCCCTTCCTTTCCTGTGCTGGTCTCCCTCTGCTTTCCTCTTTAATCTTTCAGTGAAGGCTGAGAAGTGAAAGGCTGTGAATTTGAAAATCTGAAATAATCTATTATGGATGAATTATACAGTGAGATGAGAGAGACAGAGGCCGTGTTGGAGACTGCCGCTGTGATCCCGAGGAGGGGGGCGGGGAGGCTGCGTAGACAGAGGTAGCAGACTGAAGAGCTAGGAGGCCGAGTGGGTACTCAGATGTGAGCCCTGGCGGAGAGGGCGAGAGCAGCGAAGCTTTTGCCCGCTGGTGCGGAGGTGGTGCTGCCGTTCACCAAGACAGGAACACTCCCTGGGAAGCCAAGGTTTGGGCAGGAGGAAGTGTCTCTGTGCTCAGCTAGAGATGTCCAGTAAAAATCAACACTAGCCCTTGAGTTTTATGACATCTATCTTGGATATAAAGAAGTCATTCAGAAGACATGTTCACTGAAGAAAGAAAGGCTCTAGGGCTAAAAGTTGGACAATACACATATTTAATAAGTTAGAGTTAAGGAAAGTTCAGGGACATTAAGAAGGCTGTGCCACTGAGTGAAGCTGCACAGCCCAGGGGAAGTATTTCCAGGGTGAAGGAGTGGGGTTAGTAAGTGCCACCTAGAATTAGACTGACTGAGAGAAGAGACTTAACTGAGACCTAACTGTTAAGCGATGTTTATCTACTGATGGAAGTCACCCACAACTAGGGACATAGAATGCATAAGACAGCTACACAGAGGACAAAGGGCTAAAGCTTTTGTGCAGCGCCCCTATTATGTGCAATACCCTCCCCAACTGTTACCAACTTCTGTTGCTGATCAGATTGTGTACTTGGTAGGCGGCAGTTTACTATTCTGTGTTTTTTATCTGACTTTTAAAATTAGATTTGTTGCTAGCCCAGAAATATTTTTTCATTTTTATCAGTATTTCTTGTAACGGACTACAATATTAGATGCTAAAAGAAGGCCAAAGAACATCAAATCTGCTATCCTTGTGTTTTAACTGTGTTTGAAGAATAATAGCAATTAACCTTAATTCAGAGTTCTATAGATGATCCGCTTATTAAATAAGTCAGATACATGTCAATAGTCAAAGGAAATAGAATTAAGAGTGTTGTAAACCTACATGAGAAGACTAGGACTATGTAAGAGTTAAATAGTACAGCATCATATAAGATTAAGTATGCTATACTGAAGTGCAGGGTATTAGGGAAGAGAATACCCAGTAGTGTGGGCAGAAGGCTTCGGGGCTGAACTGGGCTTGGACTGAGCTTTGACAGATAGCTGGCTTCTGGACAGAGGAAAAGAGTAGAGAATTTCAAGTGGGAAAGAGTCAAGAGGTACAACAAGCACAGGGTCCTTGAACAACTAGAATGGAGGGCTTGTTTGACAAGTGTGGAGCCTAAAGAGGGTGACAACAGTTGGAGACAGGCCCAGGCGGGACATGTGGCTTTTATCCCACAGGCCACCTGGTGAGGACAGCAGAAGTTTTGAGAAGATCTATAGTTAATTCTGTATTGTACCAAGCTCATTCTGCCAGAAGCATGGAGGGGAGAACAGAACCCAGAAGATAAATGTGACAGGATGCTAAGCTGGAAGCTTTGACTGAAGTGCCGTAGTAGAAGTTCTTACTTAGCCCATGCTTTTGTGTGTTTGGTGTGTGGAAACCCCTCCCTGTGCAGTACTCTTCCTGGGAAGCCCAACTCTTGCTGTGCGTTGCTCACTCTTTCTTTAGTCACTAGGAGTATGGTAAGGATTCTCTGCTGAAATCTATTCCTGCCCCACCCTCACCATTAGGACCTAGGGTGGCCCACATCTGGATTGTGGAAAACTTCTGCATCCTTTACAGCATATAGGGGATGCTGACCTGATTAACATACACATCTGGTTCACTAGATGGTATTTCTCATTGTAAATTAATACACTAACATTCTGGTTAATAAGTTTAGACATCAATCTCCTTATGTCCAACCAAGTATGGAGGAAAATTGAGCTCTAAATTGCAAGGCTAAGTCAGATCCCAGTGTGGAAACTTGGGTAAGGTGATATCTACCACCCAATGGACCAGAAAGCTGGCTGGACTTTCTGCTTGGATAGTCAAATCTTAAAGTGAGAATTCTTATCTAAGGATATGTGTTGGTTGAAGAATTCAGACTTGGACATGTTGACTACAGACATGGTTAAAATACTGGAATGGTCACGTGACCTTACACATGGTAGGTGCTTATTAAATGTGTTATGGCAGTGAGTTGAATAAGGATAAATTGTGAAACTGGGACATACATCAGGGCTACAAATAGCAACAACAGTGCTGTTAAGATAGAATGAAAAGCTTGAGAAAGGAAACCATAAGAGAAACAAAATCTTCAGGCTTCAGTACAAGAGAGGAACTAAACTATCCAAAGTAAGGGCATGGTTACTTGTACCCGCATCCTAAAAGTCGGTAGGGATGACGTCAACACCGGGAACAGATGGGTCAACAGCGATGACATTCAAACCAGCCTTTGGTGCTGGCTTACACAACCAGCAGGTTCTTTCAGTTTTAATTTTCTTGTTTCTATTTCACACAAAAGCTTCAAACATGTGTAAACAGGTTTAAGAACAGGAACCGTTGAAGCAAGTGAACTAAAATGCATTTGCTCCGTTTTAAAAAGGGCTTAAATATTTAATCATCATCCTACTTTCAAGCATTCAATTAAATGAAGTGCGTGACATTCTTATCTGTGTTCTCAGGTCTGATAAGTATTCTCAGCAACATAATCGTCCTGGGCATCTTCGTTAAGCACAAGGAACTTCGAACACCCACAAATGCAATTATCGTGAACCTGGCTTTGACAGACATAGGGGTCAGTAGCATTGGCTACCCCATGTCTGCTGCTTCAGATCTGCATGGAAGTTGGAAATTTGGATATGCAGGCTGTCAGGTACTAGAGAGCTTTGGAATAAAAGCAAAATAAAGTAGATAAAGGAGTTGTAAATTCACATGTCTTTTAAAATCCGAAGAATTCACATCAAGTAAGATATTGTAGGATAATAGGTAAGGTACTTCACAAGTGACTGAGGATACGTATGTTCTTTAAGAAGAGAAATAAAGTCATTAGTCACCATTAGGTTTTCAAAATTCCCCCAACTCAAAGGAAAAAACAAATAATGAGCATTCATCTAAAAATGATATATGGTGATCTACATATTCAAATAAAATTTACATAATTAAAAGTTAAAAAAACACTACTTTCACTTCAAAATATTGGTCACAATCATACCTAAGGAATGTAGCTAGGGCGTTATATTGTTGATTATTTTCTTAGAAAGTCCTACATGAGAATTGTTATTAAATATACTTACTGTTAATTTTAGTAATGAAGAAATGAATTAATATTAATCTACATGAGGATAGTAGGCAAATATGACAGTCTATTTTTTAACAGTTTACTACTGTAACCATTATAAAGAATAAATTCGGAGTAACAAAAAATACTCGATTCCTATCTGTGTACCAGCCAGTTTTGTCAAATCATGATGTTTTTCAATCTGTTCTTCAGGTTGCTTTTCTTTTAAAAGATAAAAAAAATGTGATGGCCAATCATATTCCCTTTCCTCCCATGAATGTTTTTCTTATCACGTATTTCATATGCAAAAGCCAGATGTTGTCTGAATGTCTGAAACTGTGTAAATGGCATCATATCACTGACATCACACGGTTTCCTTTTATTGTTAGTTGTTATGTTTTTGAGATTTATCCACAGGATGGATGTGGTTTTAAATCAATTATTTTAATATCATATTTCATTGTCTGAATAAAGCCTCATACTCTTTTTCATTTTCCTGTTACTGAGCATTTGTTCACAGTCTTTTTCTTTCACAGGCAAAGCTTCAATTAATATTCTTATGCATGGGGAGCTTTACAATGTGAGAATTTCTCTAGATGTGTTGCCTGTGGGAAGGGCTGGGCAGTAGAGAATATTTGTCTCAGTATAATTCGATGTGGCCAGGGTTCTCTCCAAAATGGTTATTCTTGTTATGAGAACTTCTGTTATCCCACACTTTGCCTAGCACTTAGAAAGATCAAATTTTAAATTTTCATCATTTTTAAAGTATGGAATGATACAGTTTTTATTTCTTTGAATACTTATAATGGTTGTATATCTTGTCATGAACACTCAAAGGTAAGTGGGCTTATGTAAGTAGCCCATTCATCATTTATCCAGTTTTCTATTGAGTTTACCTTCTACTCCTAAACTTTTTTGATTCTATGCATTTTACCTTAATTTATGACTCCTTTTTATTTTATTTTATTTTTTATGGTTCATTTTTCACTTTGTTTATAGGTTATGTTGGTACAGAAATTTCACTTTGTCTTAAATTTTTAAAATTTAATTAATAAAATCTGAGAACATTTTCCATAAGCACTTTTATTAAAGTTACAATTTGACAATGGAAAATATGTTTTAAAACAGCAATATAAAACTTTAATATATTTGAAATGTATTCTAACAATGAGACAAAATGTTAATATGTGTTTGGAACGGCCTTTAGAATTGTGGGCTTGTTTCCCTTTTGATTTTCAGGTTTATGCTGGGTTGAACATCTTTTTTGGAATGGCAAGCATTGGGCTGCTCACAGTCGTGGCCGTGGATCGCTACCTGACCATCTGCCGTCCTGACGTAGGTACAGCCCTTTTCTGAATTTATTGCCTAATGGCACTGAACATATATTTGTTTCAAAATATAAACATACGGTTTGTCATCAGGGTCAGTCTTTTTTTTTGTCAAGCCTTATTCAAAAGTTTCAGTGGGTTCCTATCATACTTTAAATAAAATCAAATTGTACATGGCAGCCTGCAAGGCCCTGTAGGATCTGGCCCTGGCTACCTGTCCAGCTTTGACTAGGACAACTCTCTCTTTGGAGTGCCAGCCGCACCCTTTCCCACTCTGAAGCGTTCTGTAAATGCTGTTTTCCTTGCCCTGGAAAGCTGCTCTTCTGGCTTATCCTCTGGCTGATCCTATTTAGCATTCTCAGCTTAAATACAATTTATGTTTCCAGAAAGGGAATTCGTGTATCTAAGTTTTGAATGAACTAAAGTATTCTGTAAAGGATCTACTTTGTAACAACTTTGAATCATCAATTAAAGCAGACAGTGCCGTCATCACTAATCATGCTAATATTCCATATTCTTGTTCACAGGAAGAAGAATGACCTCCAATAGTTACGTGGGCATGATTCTAGGGGCCTGGATCAATGGCCTGTTTTGGGCTTTGATGCCCATTGTAGGATGGGCCAGTTATGCCCCGGATCCTACAGGGGCTACCTGTACCATAAATTGGCGGAAAAATGATGTGTAAGTCCCATGCTTATGCTTTATAATCACAAGCTTCTCTTGTATGCTTTTCCCCAGCTCCACATCTACGCTCAGATCCTGTTTCTCACAGAGTGTGGCAAAGTACTTCCCTGGTCCTAATGATGTGATTCAAGCCAGAGACAAAGTAGAAATTATGCTTATTTGCAAGTCAATGTCATCCAGCTCCCTTTGTCCTCCTACTTTACCCCTCCTTCCTTCTTTGTCCTCTCCAAGGCAGCGATGGGGCTTGCCACTCACCCTTCTAAAACTCGCACTTCTCAGAGTCAGGGTCGTGAGTAGGAAGAGGATTCATAGAGAGCAGGCAACTCTGGCGAAGGCCCAGGCCACCCTGACAGTCACACAGCAAAAGAGCAGTCCTTGCAAAACATTGCCCGCAAGATAGTGATGCTCATTTGTATTTTCCACAGAAACGAGGAATTTAGTTCATGAAGGGAACCGGGAAATCCAGCTCTGCCATCACACTGTAAAAGTGGCCCATATAGCAAGTAAATGAATGTGCATGGCTGTGTTCAAATATAAGCTAGCTGGCTGGTTGGAGCTGGTCTGCAGCCTATAACCCTTGGTCTTAGTGAACTAAAAGCCAAATAGAATTCTTAACACTGTAATAAAATATCTATCAGTGTTGTTTATAATAATCATCTCTTCTTTTTCCTTCCTCCACTTAGGATGTTAAATGAGTAGTCATATTTACCTTGCCTTATTTCAGATCTTTTGTGTCTTACACGATGACAGTTATTGCAGTAAATTTCATTGTGCCCTTGGCGGTGATGTTTTCCTGCTATTTCCATATCACTCGATCCATCAGACGTCATGCTACCAGTAACTACCCCACGGATCTCAACAGAGACTGGTCAGATCAGGTGGATGTAACAAAGGTGAGGAGCCAGAGTCCTTGAAAAGGTTTCTGTAATCAGGCCTTCAGATCAATACATAGCTGAAAGAGTCCTGTGGCCTTGGCCCCAGTCTCCTTTCGTCCATCCCTGTCTTCACTCCCAAGCTCTTTCTCCTGGTGTTTGACTCCATATTTCCCATTATGCTTATCTACTGTTCGGATATTTCTGGGTTTTAGCATTGCTGGACTTTCTACTATGGACAATGAAGATTTATCTCTTTCACCACCAACCTGCCTCACTCCACCCCTACACTTTCTCTCCATCCTGACAGTAAGCAGGTTAACAATATTTGGCTAGATATGGGGCCTTCTCTATGTTCTCCTTATGTTCCTATGGTCATATGTGGTCATAGACAAGATGCCCCTGTCGTCCAGATGCAGCCTTCCTGGCTTCCTTGGAGTGGCTTGTCTACCACTGCTGCACAGAAAGCTGTCTTCCCAGACACCCTTTAGCACCAGCTGTGGATCCCTTGTGCTCCTTTGCAGAGTCACGTTGCCTCTTTTCTGCTTGCTTCTTTTCCGTTTTTCAGTTTATTTCCTCTGATTTGGTGGAATACATTCTCTAGCAGGTTCCAGATATTCCAAAGGATATAAACTTTTTAAGACTTTGCATAACTGGAAAATGTCTGAACTCTACTATTGTGTTTGACTGGTTGTCTGCCTGGCCCAGGATTCTAGGGAACAAAAGAACATTTAAACGCCTTTGCGAAGGAGTTGCTCCCTATCGCTTCTCAGCTCCCAGCGTGGCTTCTGCAGAGGTCTTGGTGTTCCGGTGAGTGATCCTTCCTAGTGATCTGTGAGCTCTCCCTGGAAGCATGGGAGATTTTCTCCAGATCTCCAGTCTTCTAACGTTCACGCTGATGTGCCGCGGTGGGGTGTTTAGTCACCCAGTGCTGGGTACTTTCTTTGCTTGTTCAGTGTGGAGACCCGGGTTTTCCTCCTTTGGAAACAGTCTTGTGTTATTTCTCTGGTGATTCCTGCCTCTATTTTCTCTGTCCTCTCTTCCTTTTACTTGGATATTTACATTTTTGGCTTTATCTGCTGTTTTTCTCTCCTACACTGTCTCTCTTTTTGTGGCTGTTCTTGTTTGTTTTGTTTCGTTTCTAGCTTCTGGGCGATTTCTGTATCCAGTGCTCTGTTGAAAGTGAAGCTTAAGTTGAGCGCAAATTTAAATGAGCACCAAAAAGATCAGTGACCATGAGTTTACTGCAGTCCTTTAAGGAATCAAAATTTGTGTAAAACTTACGTTGCACAAACTATAAAATTTTGGTGGAAGATAGAGTCTGACCCTGCGCTTAGAGAATTATGTGCCCTAAACCTGTCGCTCAGCCTGACAAAAAGTCATCCAGCCTTTTTATTATATTGTCAACATTCTTCCTCTCAGGATAAGACCACTTTTATAGATAAAGTGGTTCTTTTGTACAATATCGTACTTTTCAATGGCTTCCCCATTTCAGGGACATGTATACTTCCTTCTGTGTTGTTACATATATGTTTGTATTTTCCTCCTGTTCCCTGTGTATCTTTTGGCTGCATTAAGTGCCTGCACTAGTTCTCCTCTCCTGTCAGTATTTCCTCAGTGTCTCATGGTCAGTGGCTGTCCTTTCATATTTAAGAGGGATGCTGTAAAAAGCCGGTTGTCAACCCGAGGTGTTCGTTACCTGGTTGTTTCCTTTGGAGGATCTCTCACTACACCTCTAGGCATTTTATCCTGGGCTGATCAGTTCCCGGGGGACAGGTCTTTCCTGTCCCTGTGAGTGCGGGGACGGGCAGCAGCAGGTGCCCGCTTCTCAGAACAAGGCAGTGGCTGAGCCCGGCTCCTGCATTCCGAGGGTGCCTGCTTTAGTCTTGGTGCTGAGCCCCTGGGATTCTGATTCTTCCAGGAGGGGAAGGGGCAGTCACTGAGTGGAGGAGAGACCTGGAGAGCGGGTATGGAGTCTAGTTGCCTCTTTTTCCAGATTGTAACCAGTTCTCCCCCTTTGAGTTCCATGTGCAACTCTGTCCTGCCCCCGTCCAAAGCTATGCGGTACCTTCGGCTCTTAGACTTCTCTAGTTCTGTAGAAAGGGTTACTCTGTACCTGTGTTCCTCCTTGCTGGCTATTTTCAACATATTCTTATGTATTTTTTCAATCCTTCTCATGTCTAGTAAGTAATTCGCCATTTGTACAACAGTTATTATTCCCAGTAAAAAGCAAGATATTGCCTAATCTATGATTCTCTGTATTTATGGGTTTATTTTTTTATAATTTCTTTTCCATCATTCTAGTGGAGTATCAGAAGGGAGAAATGCAAAAAATTATTATTTCTCCCTTTAAACATGATGCAATTTACAAAATTATCTGCACTGTATATAAAATATATTCAGTTCAAATTGCCTGTGGTAGAATTTACTGAACTCAAGATAGAATTTTACTTCCAGATTGAATTTAGAAAGTGTTTCTTAAGAGTATCATCTACGGGGAGGGGGAGAGACTTTCTTATTATGACTTTCTTATTCTTAAAAGCATCATCATACCCATCTGGTGGGCTCTTGTTATCCTAGATGATTTCAGGCACCTAAACAAAGAGCAGAAATGTTATGAACTATACAAACTTACTCAAAGTTCAATATATATAATTTTATGCTATCCCAGCTATATTCAGTATTTAAATGTTTTAGACACTGCATATGACAAATGTCTCTTTCTTTTCAGATGTCTGTGGTCATGATTCTGATGTTTCTGGTGGCGTGGTCCCCTTATTCCATCGTATGCTTATGGGCTTCTTTTGGTGACCCCAAGAAGATTCGCCCCTCAATGGCCATCATAGCCCCACTGTTTGCAAAGTCTTCCACGTTCTACAATCCCTGTATTTATGTTATTGCTAATAAAAAGTAAGTAATATTTAAAATGCTTTTTTAAGAAACAACATGGAAAGAATACTCTGCATAATGTTCTAAGATTTTCAAGCAGCAAATGGCAGAAATTCGTTCCAACTCAGTACCAGGTTCTTTGGCTCAGGATCTTAAAAGCCCAGAGCTCTGGTTCTGTGACGAACTCTTTCCACATGGTGGCAGAGATGATCTTGGGTAACCTGAGAACCTAGTTCTACTAGTCAAATACCTCAGACAGTTCTCTGGCAGAAAAGTCCCTGTGACCAGCTTGGTTCGAATGGTTACCCTACCCCAAGTCCATGGAAGTGTTTTCTGAACAAATGAGTGATTCTGTGACCAGATGGAATGTTGGGCCATCTTAGTAGGTGGAACAGTTGTACATTTACCAAACAGAGCCAGATGTGGTGGCGTACTCCTGTAATCCCAGCACTTGGGAGACTGAGGCAGGAGGATCATTGTGAGTTCGAGACCAGCCTGGGCTACAAAGTGAGCTCAAGGCCAGCCTGAACTGCATAGTGAGACAAAAGACAAAAAGGAAAAAAAAAGTTTTCAAGCAGAAGACATTTAAATGCAAGAGAATAATCCAGTGCTGACATGAAGAGGTCAGGAGTAGGCATCACTCAGGGTAATAGAAAAGCCCCTGCCACCTTTTGTAGACTCTCAGGGAAGTGCTTTCCTGACTCTTCAGTGATGTTTAGATGATTTCATTTCCTGTCACTGCTGGAAGGTGGACCAATGACTGTATGTCCTTGACCAAGAAGTCTCAGTGGAGGTCAAGAGTCTGATCCTGGAATGCGAGTACTGTTTGTGGCAAATGTGTGTTTATATGCATGCTCGGAAGCACAGTTTTAGATGCAGGTATGTGAAGGAATGTAACAATAATAGACCAAACAGATCACGGAAGGAGAATAAAGAGCACATTTGAAATTCAGAGTCTACTGGCAGTTCCTTTGGAAAGTTCAGGCATTTTCAAGCCTTCAAGATCAACCAATTTGCTCAGGACGGGTGGGTACAACCCACATGCTTAGTTCAGATAAGTAATTCATTGCACTTGACATTTGAGGTGTCATTCTAACACATATCATTACTGATTTTGTTAAATGCCTTCAGTGTTGAAAATCATTGGTGCAAAATTGGTCTTCAGCTGTACCATATGTATAACCTATGCATTCATAGTGGTTCTCAGAAGCAGATGTTAAAAGTGGAGGTGTCAGTTGACGGTGTTTTCACATTTGTGAAGGCTTTCATGGTTCCATGCCATTATAGGATAACACTAGACTTTTTTCTTTTGTTCTAGGTTTCGGAGGGCAATGTTTGCCATGTTCAAATGTCAGACTCACCAAGCAATGCCTGTGACAAGTGTTCTACCAATGGATACATCTCAAAGCCCGTTGGCTTCTGGGAGAATCTGAAAGGAGAGACAAGCACACGCTATCAAACATTTTATTTGTGCAGTGTCTTTTCCAGTACCTTCACTTTGTTTTAAATATGAACCTATTTAGATTGAGTACAGATCTAGATTATTGTCCTATTAAACTATAAGTTCGTCCTGTGAGGCTCACGGTTCTTATGTTGGTGCCCTGGTTGGCTATAATGCTGGCTTTTCTCCTTGTATGTAAATTTATTGCTCATTTCCTTTGGTGAATTTCAGCACATGAGATTAAGCTTCCTTTTTATCTTGGCACACATTGCACTGCATTGATAATCTGTGACTTCCCTGAGGTCTGCATTAGACTAGAAACAGCCACTATTTTAATCTTAGAATAAATTCAAAATAATCTTTGATAAAAGTATAGAAATTAGTTGTCAGATGTTCTTAGCTAGAATAAAAAAATAATTTTAGCATTTCAAAAATGTAAAATTTATACTCAACTATTAACTAATGTTTATCACAAAATTAAATGAACAATAAACATTATTGCTTGTAAATCACGTCAGTCAGGCTGAGGATTTAGCTCAGTGGCATGTGTGAGGTCCTGATTTTATTCCTGGTACCTCCCAATTGTATATTTCACAGCAAGGGGAGAAGATAATAAATTGTGTCAGTCAGTGTACATATACATTTTATATAGCTATTTGATCTCTCTGAGTTTCACTGTGCATTCTATAATTTTAATCCCATCTTTCTGCTCATGTATTTCCATATATTTGCCACAAAAATTAAGTTTAATCAGAATAGGAGCTTTTGTATATTTGTTTTCTCATGTAACCTTTGCTCATGGACAATATATCCCATAGTTAATATTTCCAAGCAGCACATTCTATCTGGCATATAGTAGGCATTCAAAAAATACTTGTTGAACGTTGGATGAATTTATAGACTCATATATTTGTAATTTTCAATGACTATTAGACATTGCTCAATATACCATTGTTTAAATAGCTGACATCTTAAACTGCTTCTAATTTTTACTTCCATGGATACACAGTTGGGAACATTTTAGTATAGGTTTCTTTTTCCTTCGGGAGACTGCAGATGAAAGTTACTGGATACGAATGTGAGAACTTCCTTGCTGCATCTGAACAGCTGCCTGGGCGTTTTCCCTGGCAGGATGATCTATTGTGCTGATTAGACCCCGGGCCTAACTGTTGTTGCCTCCACTGGCCGACAGGTTGAGTGTGAGCTCTTGTCTTGGTCACTTTCTCATCGCTGGAATGCAGTACCTGACACCTACAACTCTAAAGAAGAGAGGTTTATTTTGGCTCGTAGTTTGTAGAGGTTTTAGCCCATAGTTGGCTCCAAGGCAGGGAGATAGACTGTTACGGCTCACATCTAGGTGTCCTCTCAGAGCCTCATGCACTCAGAGATCAGGCCTTGGGAGTGACTGGGTCATGGGTGTGTGGACTGGATCACAGACATGTGGTACTAGATCAGTCCACTGAATGGTTTAGCACAGCTCTGGTTGGGGGTGATGGATTTACTGAAGAGGGAGGCTGTACCCTGGGTGTGGGTGGCACAGCCAAGAGGTTTGTGGCCTGGATGGAATAAAAGGGAAAGAAGAAGGAAGTTTCACTGCTTCCTGCCTGCCAGGCCCCTCTGCCATGCTGGGTTGCCTTGGAGCCAGCCGACTATGGACTGAAACCTCTACAAACTGTGAGCCAAAATAAACTTCTTATCCCTTAACATTTTGGGTGTCCCAGCAATGAGAAAGTAATTAAGACATAGACTCTTCCAGGCCAGGCCCCAGTGACCCACCTCCTCTGCCTCACATTCAGCTACAAACATATCAGCCCGCATGACCCTGCCACCTCCCATCAGGCTTTGGAGGACACCTAGACATACACCATGACAGCTCTTTGATAGGAAACTAAGGCTCTTCCTCCACAACCTCATCCTCCTCACCCTCCAGCTTTGTCCCCCGCAACTTCCTGCCCCACACTGTTAGGCCCAAGCTGCAGAAAGTGTGGTGCTCTGGGAAGAACACACTATTTCTCTCTTGCCTGCCTTTGTTCGTGCTTTTTTCTTTGGTTGCAGTGCCTCTCTCGGTTTTCCCATAATACGGTACATAATGTGCATCGTATAACAGGCGGGTCAGGGGGCAAGCACCACAGGCGCCTTCCCTGACCAGCACAGGCTGGATGTGATGGACCCTTGTACCCCTTTCTCTTCCTGCCCCTCCTTCCCCCACCCTTTCTCTCTTTCCTACCTTCCTTCCACCCTTCCTCTCTCTCTCTCCCTCCCACAGTACTGTGGACCGCACTCAAGACCTTTTTACTGAGCTACAACTGCAACCCATTTTTTATTTTGAGTCAGTCTTGCTAAATCCCTTAATTTGATTTGTCTGCATTTAAACTTGCGATTCTCCTGCCTCAGTTTAGGGAGTGCTCAGAGGAGAGGTGTGCGCCACCACAGCCAGTTTCCCTTATGACTCGTCATCACGTGAGTTCCTTATGTGTGCTGCGCCCGTCTGAATCATCTTTGTTCCCCCGTACTTAGACCAGTCTTGGCAGGGACTATGACTCAGCAAATATCTGATGAACAAAGGAACTGTCTAGAGTCCAAAAAGCTGCAGTGTTTTATTTTAACTGAACAAAGTTTTTCAGATTTTGTTTCTACATGAATTCTATTAGTTTTTTGTAATACTTCCCATTTTTTTTTTGTTTTTGTGGGATTGGTGTTGTTTTTTTCAATTTTTTTGTTTAAAGATGATGGATAGACATGTGTAATATGAAGATTAAAACCTTGATTGTCCCTGAGGGTTCTTCAATTTATGTGTGTGAAGGTAATTTTATAATAATTAAATTCTTATTTCCTGTTAGAACCTAATATTGCTAAAAGATATGACAATGGGCCTTCAAATATGGTTTTCAGAAAGAGTTTTTAAAAGAGAATTTAAAAAAACAATAAAAATGATACTGAACTTCAAAACAAGATGATAGGAAGTTAATAATGGTTATTATATTGCATATTGTTATCTTCAAAGCAGTCTCTCAGATTACCAGATACAGGCATGTAAAGTTGATCAAATATGGATTGGACGCCCCAAACGGGAAACTACCTTGGAGTAAAATACACTCTCGAGCAGAGACACCTGCCTGCATTAACAATGTCCATGTGGGATGAACTGGCACAGGGCAGGCAGCTGGGAGAAACTCAGTGGACTTTCTCACTGCGGCTACTGTCCTAGCATGGGAAGAAGGCTTTGTCCTCTTCTTAAAATAGTACCCATGGCCCATTTTGCTTTGGAGTTGGCTACTATGGGGCAACACCGATAACTCTTCTAAATCAACCTGGTGTCATGTACTTCTATCTTTAAAACTAAATCTTGTAAAACTGAGTGACACACGTGTTGATAAAAAGCAAATGCAAAAAATAAAATATATAAAGCACCTGTAAATAAGCTACCAAATTTCCTAGCTCCTGCCTAAAACCCTTAATTCTTTTCAACATGAAGTGTATTTTTAAGGTGTGGTGACAGTTGCATCTGTAGGGAAGGGACTTAGTAGGCGTTTCTCTGTAAATCTAGTTATAGGCAGCTATTGAAGTTGCCCTGATTGGTCTGATTTTTCACTTCCTGAGAACGTGTTACTTGCTGAACCATCCTTGGAGACTGGGTCGATTGATCCTTGCAACAGACACTTGAAGGTTAAGTAACTCTGGCTCCCAGCTAATCCCTGGTAATCTGCTGTTCCTAAAGGACTGCTTGCGTTCCTGGTATGCTGCTTTCTGAATGCTTCCGACTGGGTTTTTACCTTTTGTGCACTAACCTCTGGAAGGGGCCATGTGTCTGCTTGCGTGTGCGTGCATCGTGCTAAGCTTTCTGGGGGGAGTGAGCTCTTCGTGTCCTTCTCAGTGTGCCTGTGATTATCACGGCAGGAACGACGGCTCAGGATCAAGGTACGGCCCCTCTTGCTACTAAGTGCTCTGATTATTCCAGCCACAGAAGTGCCCACACAATCAGCCTGATTTTAAAAGCAAGCTGCTTGACTATCAGAAAACAGAGGTTTAATTTACATACACTTTGGTTTAATTGTGTTAATATGGATTGGATATAGCTGTCCATTTATCATTTTCATTCTAAGTAGTTTAACTCTCAAAAGACTTGCGAATTATTTGAAACTCCCAAAACTCTGTGTTACAAAAGTATTCCTTACACTGACACAGATGTCCCTTTCAGGGGGTCCAGCCCTTCCAGTGTGTATGACCAGCTCAAAAGTTGATTCTGGACAGCACAAGGCTGGGCAGTGGTTGCCAGAGATGCCCACATTGTTTGCTGTCAGAGATCTCCATCTCCTTAGAGAATTATTCCACTGCAGGACACTAGGAAAGAAGACTGAAAGAGGGAAAAGAGTATCCTTATGTAGAATTTTTCATTTTAACTAGTGGAATCAACAAAGAAAAGATATTTGATAAATACAGTTGGCTGGAGACACTGTAGGGATTTACAGAGTTCTTTAATCTGTGAGTTGCTTTGGCATCTACCTATGGGGTAAGAACAGTAATTTGCTTTAATGTGTATCTCCTTTTAGATATAATTTAAATGCAAAACAGAATTCTTATTAGCTAACACAGTAGACCTTGAATTGTTTTCCAGAGTATTTCTTAGTAATAAAATCAGATTATTTGTGACTCAGGTAAAAAAAATAGTACAACTTTAAACAAATAATAGTAATTAGGGATGGGGAGTAGCTCAGACGGAGAACACTTGCCTGGCCGGAAAGACACTCCAGGTCTTACCCCTAGCACTGCCAATAATAATGATCATAATCATAATCAGTCATAATGTGAGTCATTTGTTTTGCTATTTACAAGCTTTGCTCAACCATTTTTGGTATCTTTTTGAGATATTCACGTGGATGGTTAAAGATAATAAAAAGAACAGAACAAGATAAAATCCTTTCATCCAGGAATCTGCCTCAGTTAATGACCAGGCCAGGTTACTTTTGCGGGAGCTATAAGAAATGCTTCCTGTTCCATGGTGGCTCCATATTGACCAATTTTACAAAAATCATAGACTATTATGCCTGCCAAGAATGCTAGAAATACTGTAGTTTAACCCTGTCCTTTTATAGATGAAGAGATGAGACTGTACAGAGAGGAAATGATTTGTCACCAGCCACAGCAGTGAGATGTGCCGACTGAGTTGATGAATATGTCCACCAGCAGACAAACGGATAAACAGAATGTGGTGTTCACACACAATGGCGAGCCGGGGGGAGAACATACCACCTCCCCGCTCCCAGCTCTAGGCACACAAGCTGAAACGGCACGTGGTTTCCCTTCTGTGAGAAACCCTAAATACAAATAAAGAACAAAATAAGTGACAGAAGACAGGAAGCAGGAAGACAGATCCTTCACACAGGGGGAGGGGACCTGGAGGTGGAGGGAGGGGAAGGAGATGAACCAAGGGGCTGAGATGTGTCACAGACACGCAGCAACCCCACATACAGAGCCTAAGCACTGTGAACTGCAAACAGGGGCTGATGTTTATATTGTGGGCTGGCTTTAGTTTGTGTGGCTGATTTAACGTGATGGATTTTTACTGAATGACTATCTTATTGTTTTATTGCTATGATTTGCTAAATGCATAGTGTGTTGTAATCCTAGTGGACCTTTGCAAACCTGTTTTTTGCTCATTTTCAGGAACATAGGTAAGTATATTATGGGAGATAAGTTGGACTTTTTTTCCAGGCTAAAATGAATGTAAATTCTCAGTTTTCACACTGTAAACTCACATGTGGGACAGGCTTGTTTTTCTTTTTTTTTCCGGTACCAGGGATCGAACTCAGGACCTTGCGCTTGCCAGGCAAAGGCTTGTTTTTCTACACCTGTTTTATTGTGCCAGCAAACAAGGTCACAGTGTATCTTGATCAAGGTCATTTAAGTTAGCGAGTGGCAGAAGGAGAAATTCCATTTCTGGCCAGCTTTTTAGGTGGAAAGCAGTGTACAGCTCATGTTGTGAAAGCAGAGCTGGACTTTAACCATCTGTGTGAATGCTTGCTTTTTTCCCTAATAAATTGATTCTCTTAAAAAGGATCAATTTAAGATTCTAACACAGGATTCTTATAACATGGGCCATTTCCTAGAGGGGTGCCCTTCTGGGCTGGATAACACTGGGGCTGAAAGGAGCTCTGTGTTCACTAGCAGGGACCTTGGCAAACTACATAGTACTGGGGACCGTGTTCAACTTAGATGCAAAACTGAGATTGTCGAGAATAGCGGCAAACACCTACAGAGTGTTCATTGTGTGCCCAGGAGGCATAGAGTTTTACACAGATTTTAATTCATTGTCACAAGACTGCCATATGGGAAATGTGGCTGTGGGCTGGTAAAGTGGCTTTCCCTGGACAGGGGAGGTGGCAAGGTTTAGATTTGGATCCAGATTAGCCTCAGTGTAGAGCTGGTGCCTTTACCTAGTCCCCAGTATCTGCTGCCCTGGGCCATTGTGATGATTAAGTAAAGGGATGGCCTCGAGCTGTGTTGCCCAGGCCTGGCTTGGAAAGAGCTCCAGAAATGCCAGGTTGAACAACGTGAAGTTGCTGGTATTTGGTCCTATTGTATCATGATTATGGTCATTTCATGTGGTTCAACCTAACACTTGCTGCTGTCATGATAATGAAGATGATGAAGATGATGACACATTATTAATGACCAAATCAGCCAAGTCACAAATACTTTGTGACAAGGAGGCAATGAAAAGTTGATACATGTTTCCACTGAGGATTATTTTTTTCCAAACGGGTCCTGACAGTGGGTCTCTTTTTGTTGCTCTTGTGACAGCAGGGCAGTGCTATGTAACGATCTGGACATGAACGAAGTCCCCACTAACATCCCTGTGGACACGGCCAAGCTCCGCATCGAGAAGACTGTCATCCACAGCATCCCTGCTGAGGCCTTCTACTACCTGGTGGAGCTCCGCTACCTGTGGCTCACGTACAACTCTGTGGCCAGCGTGGAGCCCAGCAGCTTCTACAACCTGAAGGAGCTGCACGAGCTGCGCTTGGATGGGAACTCTCTGGCCACCTTCCCCTGGGCCTCTCTGTCTGACATGCCCCGTCTGAAGACCCTGGACTTGCACAATAACAGAATAACTAGTGTGCCAAATGAGGCAGGCAGGTATCTGAAGAACCTCGCCTACTTGGATTTATCAAGCAACAGACTAACCACGCTACCTCCGGATTTCATGGAGAGCTGGTCACACTTAGCTAGGACTCCTCCCAGAAGCCCGGACCTTTCACCAAGAAGAATTGTTCTCGGTAAGCTCACAAGCCTCTGAGCTTTGCATAGGTATGCACATCTTTAGTTGTTCAGTGCTTTAAAAGCTAATGTTTGGTTTCTAACTATTTGCATTTGGAAACTCCTTTTGTGGTGTGGAGGATGGAACCCAGGGCCTTACACATGCTGGGCAAGTGCTCTGAGGCTGAGCTACATCACTGGGCCTTTTTATTTTATTTTGAGTCTTCTAAATTGCCCAAAGTGGGCTCTCAGTTGTAATTCTCCTGCCTTAGCCTCCTGAGTAGCTGTATTTCCATTTTCAATAGAATAATACCCTATCAGATAACCTAGGTCTAGTCCCCTGTCTCCTTGATATAAGGTGGAATGGCTATGTGCACACATGCCTGTGTACATGTGTGCATATATGCATGTGTATATGTGTGTACATGTGCATGTGTGTGCATGCTGCATATGTACATGTGTGTACATGTGCCTATGTGTGTGTCTGCCTGTGTGGAAGGGGTGGACAGAAGCAGCCTCATAAACCGAGGGCGACATTGCTTTCGGAGGCCCTTGGGCTGGGGGGCAGACTCCACCGACCTGGCCTAAAGGACAAGCACACTGATTTCTGTCCTCTGCTACACTCAGCCCTCTGCTGTGTTCATGTCACCCCTCACCAGGTGCCTCCAGAGGGAAAGAGGGTGTTGGGATCTTGATGGGTGGCAGTGCTCTCACTAGTTAGACAGATCATCTTCCAAAGTTTCTTAACCAAAAAACTAGTGGCAGAGACCCTGAGGTCTTCCTGGGGGGGTGGTGGGCTGCTCAAGGCGATGGCCTGGTTGACAGCAGGGGGCTGATCCCTGCCCTTCTCAGGTGTCTGGGGAGGGGACAGATTTCACAGTTTATGGTAGACACAAGTGGGAAACTATCCATGAATTTGATTTGCCAAAATCTTGCCATTGCATTTACCCATTAAACCTTCATTGACAATTCCCAACTTTGGTCCTCATGGCTCCACAATGGGTTGTATTTCTGAGGAGAATGAAAGAACTGCTGGGTGCTTGACAAATGAAATGACTTAACAGCGCTTTGGGCAAGAAGCAACATACATGTCCAATTCCTTTCAGACACATCCTGTTGACCAGCATCACATGCCCTAGTATTTGTTGGAGTAAAATATAAACTAAAGTTAGAGTTGAGATTTTTTGAAAACAAAGACAGTGCTGTAATATACTCTCGGGGTCTGAGCACTGGGTTTGTTAAGGATAAATGTAGGTACCTATGAGATTAAATTCTGAGTGATGAGAACCAGACAGGAAGAGGAAAACTCATCTAAGTTTTTCTTTATGAAGCTGTTTCATGTATTTCTTACTTATCCAGTCCTCCAAATATTTTTGATTAATATTGTACGGCAGGTTTGAGGTGGGGGGAGACATCTTAGTTTAACAGATATTCGTGGAATCTCTATTATGTGTGCACATAGGCACCTTGTAAACCTACACTGGATGTGTTATTTTAGCCAATATGATTCCCATGAGTGAGGCTATTAGTATCTTAAACATGGATATTCTATTTTCCTACATAGTTTTTCTTTTGCCTATATATTTTGTCTAAGTTTCTTCAAAAGCAATTCTTGATCCTAATAGAATTATCCAAGGAGATATATAGTAGAACATAAAATTCAATTACTAAATTGCAATTAATAGCTCTTTAATAATTAGTCACTTAATATTGCTACGAAGAAGCAATTCACAAAACACTAACACATTTCACTTGTGAACTCAATCTGAACAAGACCTCATGGATCAGACAGAAAGGGTTTTCAAATTTTAGTGTCCACAGAGCTACCCAAGCAGCTCTATCTGTGTTTTTGTGTCCAGGTTCTTTAAAAACAGTAAGGTGAATATACCTTTAGTATAACATTAAATCTGAAATACAGGATATATAATGTGTACAAAGCATGATTTTAACAATTGAAAAATATGCAGAGAAACAGAGTGACAGATATACTTGTTGCTTTACTGTCCTCTATGGGTGGCAGGACATCTTATCATTTTTCTTATTTTTGAAATGTTCTGCAATGATTGTATATTTTGATAGTTTGAAATGTGCTGAGCTATGTTTTCTGTGTTATAAAAGGAACACAAAGAAGAACTTGTCAAGAGAGGGCTGAGTGATGTGTATAAATTTCCTTTTTTTTTAACCAGGAAAGGGGAAATGCAGGTTTTGCTTCATTTTGCCCACAAAACTATGATGAGATGCAATGTGATTATTTTATATGAGCTCTTTAGAAGATGAAGCGTCTAGTCTCTGATGTTATAGGTCAACAACTATCCATGTACTTTGCTCTCACTGGGACAGGAGTGTCTTATAAAGAGTCTATGTTTAGGCTTTTTGTTTGTTTTAGACAGTATTTGCCTTTTCCAGTTGCATTGCTGAAATATAATAAGAACCTGTTTTAGATTTTCAAGCATTCAGTGTTTAACTCTACCAGTTCCACCTTCCTAGTACCCTGTAGTTTTTACTTTTGTACTAGTTCAGTTGCATGTTTCTGTTTTTATATAGCTTGTATTATGCTGTGTTTATTATTGTTTGTAGAAGAGGTTCTGCTTGTGATAATAATAATAACAGCTAATATTGATAATAATAGGAATAGCTAATATTAATATTATTCAGGGAAATCTAGTTCTATCATTTTATATACTTAATTCTTCAAGTCTTCTGGTAACCTTATGGTAAGTACTATTTCATACATATTTTATAAATGAGGACAAAGGGACAAGTTAAGCCACTTGCTCAGATTCCCTCACCACATAGGAGACCTGGGGGCAGGGGAACATAGCTGACTTACTCTTCTCCTTGCTGAGAAAAAACACCCAGGTGTTAAAATAGAAAAGGTTTATTTAGCTCAGAGTGTGTAGAAGTTTCATTGCATAGTCAGCTGGCTCCAAGGCAGGGTGGTGTGACAAAGGGACATCATAGAGGAGAAACAGTTCTTGGTAGGCAGAAGACAACAAGGCAGTGATGTAGCAAAGAATAGCAAGTGACAAGCAACAACCTTCTTGCTGTCCCTTGTATGCTATCCAGGCTACCTACCCGTAGGGCAGCTAGCATTCATACCCAGGGTGGGACAGCCGGAACGCTAGCATGGCATTCTGCAGGCCCACCGTCGCATCCTTGACCCCAGTAGCACACTCCCTAGATCCAGGCACCTCCAAAAGTCCCCACCTATGACTGCATGAGGCTCTGGGGGGACATCAAGCCATAAGAACAGCCCATCTGGGTCCGGGACCCACCTTCTCCAGCCCTTCATAATGTGGCGTATAGAATAATGGGAGTTATTTCCTCACATTGGTGTTACTTGACTGACCTCTTTAAATCATTAATTTATTTAACCAAAAATACACAGGGACAGGCTTTTCAGTTGTTTTGTCTCTCTTCTACAGTGGATAAAAATATCAATATAGCAAAATTGTCCTTGACTGTATTCATAAAGCCACAAACCAGTATCCTGGGGATAAATATTTAAAGTAATTATGAGGTGGATTTTTGATTTCTAGCACAAGTAAATTTCCATGGCCTCTTTCTCCAGATGGAGGAAAGACTTGCACAAGCGTATTCTGTAAAGTCTGCTGCTGTTCACCTTGGAGGAAAGCCTTGCAGTAGAAGAGTGCATAGCGTGGTTTATTAGTTGTTTTTCATTCGTACCCAAATTTTCTCAGTTGTAAATATAGGCCCCTCTGTCCGTAATGGAATTTGCCTGAAGGCCAGTGGCAGCCTGAGTATTCCCATGGATTTCAAAGATGGTATTCATTCATTCATTTATTCTGCCTTTGCTAGGACCACAGGAGACAAATCCACGTGGTTCGTGCGTCCTCCTCCCAGCCCCTCCCGAGGACCTCACGCACGCAAGTGTCCTCCGTCCCATGGCCCCCAGAGGCAGGCCTATGATCGTCACTGTCCTCCTTCTTCAGCTGACAGAGCGGGCTGCAAATTCACAGTCCAGCTCCAGGCACATCACTGTTGATTTTTAAACTTTTTAATAATTGTGAAGTTACTATGTACTTCACATGCAGTGGAATCAAGACCTTAGTACACACTTGGAAAACCTCTGATAACTGTCTACTGCTCTGGGACCCACACCTCATCCTGATACAGAATATTTCTGTTAACCCAGAAAGTACCTGCTCCCTTTCCCAGAGAATCATCTGTCTCTCCGGACTGTTTTGATTTCTCACCCTGGGTGATTCCATCTGCTCTCGAATGCCTGATCAACCGAGTCACACAGGTGCGCTCTCATGCTGGCTTCTCCCCTCAGCGGAAGTCGCTGAGATCCCTCCCTGTTGCCCATGCTGACAATCCTGAGTGCAGCTATTCAGTTGCAAAAATGAACCATCTTGCTGTTAAACACACAGATTCTTTCTTGTTTGGGGCTGTTATGAGCTAGGCTTCTATTAACATTCTTTTACACAATTTTATGTCATACATTTATATTTCTCCTGGATAAGTTGCTAGAGCTAGAATTGCTGGTTATCAGATGGCTGTGTATATGGCTTGTTATGAAACTTCCAATTTCCAAAGAGATTGCAGACATCATACATTCCCACCAGCCCCGTATGAGGTGGCTGACCCATATTCTCCGGACATTTCAGGTTGTCTTTCTCATCGTAGTTATTCTGTGGGGTGCACTGGTCAACTTGGAAGCAGTATCCCATTGAGACTTTGATGTGTATCTTCCTAATGACCAGTGCTGTTGACAAGGTGACCATTTGTTTACTGGCCATTTGCATATATTCCTGTACAAAGCATCTCTTCATGTCCTTTGCCTAAGCTTTTTGAGTTTTTTTAAAACTATTGAATATCATTTGTCAATTTTGTGTATTGTAAACATTTTTACCAAAGCTTGTTTGTTTACTCATTTTTTTTATGGAGCATTTATTTGGTAAGAAAGTTTTTAAAAGTTGGTATTATCTGATTTATTAGTTTTTTCTTTAACGATTGGTACTTCTTGTATACCTTTTGAAAAATACTGCCCAGTTCAAGATCTCTGAGATAATTCTACTTTGTTTACAGTTCTAGTCTTTATCTTCAGTTTTTAGCTTTATAGTCTTAGCCTTTTCTTTATGGCTATCTCAAAATATGTTTTGAGGGGTTCAGATTTATCTTTTTTTCCACACAGATGTTCAGTTGCTTCTGGTACCATTTTTTGAACACTTTCCTCATTGGTTCACTAAACACTTCTATCCCCGCAGAGCTGAGGAATGCATTGTCCTTGCCTTGAAGGGCTTAGCATTTGGAGTGTAAGTTGTTTTTTGTTTTTTGGTACCAGGAATTGAACTCAAGACTTTGCACTTGCCAAGCAGGTGCTTATGCTATTGGGCTATATCCCTGGCCCTTGGAGTATAAATTTTGCACAAAAATTTATTGCTGACTTTTCACACACTTTGACACACATATAAATAGCACATTTCATCCAACTACTGTGAAGCATGAAAAAATTCTATATTACTGTTCTAGAAAGGAATAAAGCAAAGCTGACTTGCCCCATTGAAGACTAGTTACTTACAAATTTTAATTAATGCAAATTATTGTTATTGTGGCTGGTGTATTGCCTTAAAGGAATGCAGTGCAAGTAACATTTTAACTTTAGGGAATTTTTTATACTTTTGTCCCTACAAGAAAAATATGTGTTCTGTTCTTGAATCACCTCAGGATTTAAAATTGTTACCTTTATCTTTAGATGTTTCAAAACATAAATAAATATGCATGGTATTTTTGAGGTATTTAAAAGTATTACATCCTGGTTTCTACAACTTTTAGACATAACCATTTGGTTTAATTTTTTTAAAAAAGAATTTTGTTTTAGCATGAACACATTTTTATAATCATTTTAAGGTATAAATGAAATGATTAATTTTCTAGCTCCTCCACTGTCCCCCTACAGACATTGTACTCCCGATGGTGCTGCTTCGACACTTTTCAATTTGTTGATAATACGGCTGTTAGGCGACAAAGGGGCAAATTAAGGCACAGAACATAGTAGACTAGGAGGCTAAAAAGACACTGTGGGAGTCAGGACTCCAGGGGACTTACAGAGTCAAAGCAATGCTCTCTTTGTTCTTTAGTTTTCTCTGACCTGCAATGGAAACAATACTATGGCTTCCCAGATAGTGTAACACAGCATGGCAGTGAGACACAGCAAGGTCCCATGGTGAGCGCTTTACAATCAAGACGCTTACGTTCAAATCCTGGCTATCAGTTGTGTGACCTCGGGAAGATTCCTCAAGCTTCTCAAACCTTGTTTTCTTCATCTTTAAAATGAGATGACAACACTACTTCATGATGTTGTGAGGACTGAGTCAGAGCATTCTTCTGATCAATGGTGGCGAACCTAAGGCATGCGTGCTGCAGCAGGCAAGCAGAGCCCTCTCTGTTGGCACATCAGCTGAGTTGCCCCAGCCAAGGTTTGATGAATTTTCAGCATGTATACAATTAGAGATCACACTAATTATGCAAAAGCATGCCAAATGCTGTTTGTGTCATTGAAAGCTCTGTTACTATGTTTTTCTTTAAGACAAAGAATGTTAATGTATGAGTTGTTTTTTTTTAAACTAAAACCTCAGTATTCAGGTTTAATTGCAGTGTTGGCACTTTGCGATAAATAAGTGGGTTTTGCATTGCAGTTTGGGCACTTGGTCTCTAAAAGGTTCGCCATCACTGCTTTAGATGCTCAGCTGTTACAAGACAATTTCCCATCACGTCTGGAATCTCTACATATGTGGGAGCAGAGTAGACGTTGTTGCTGCCAAAGGACTTTGCTAGAGAACAGCTTTGTGCAGTAGAGATAAAATTCTTCCTGCATGGCAAACAGCAGGTGTGCTTACTGCCCAGTATATAAGAGAATGTCTCCATCCAGTGCTGTATTTATGTACCCTTCATCTCTGCCCAGTAGTCTTGTGTCTTCTGTTAATACCCATAAAACTGCGGCAGGCTGGCTTGCCCACATTGAGAGTTTCCACAAGTGTGTTTCTCAGCACCAAAATCAAGGAAGTCTTAGGCAAACTGGTGGGGGTTGGTTGCAATAAAGCTGAATAAAATCTTAGCACCTGTGCTGCTTTTGAAGTTCATAACATTTGCTATGGAAGAAACAGTAACTTTTAATTTGTGCTAATATCATTAAAAAAAACCATCTCACACATCAGGGCAAGGAGTTTTGAAAATACATGATATTCTACATATATTAATCATATGACAGTATAAATTTAATATTTGTTAGTCAAATTAGAAACCAGCCTTAAGGGACTGGGTGTTTAGTTGAGTGGCGCAGCACCTGCCTGGCAAGCATGAGGTCCTGAGTTTGATTCCCAGTACCAGAAAAAGAAAAAAAAAAGTCTTAAAATTGAAATAAGGAAATTGCTATGATGAGCAGAGAATTTTAAATATATAATGTTGGTAAAAATTATACATATAAAATATCTTCTATGCCAGTATAACTTCTTCATTGTTGTATTTCTGAATTTTTTAGATGGTTCATACATAATCTCTTTGGGATCTTTTGATTGTTTGGGTTTTTTGGATTGCTTGTTATCAAAATTGAAATATTTCTTTTCATCCTCATGGGCAGGCAGGTGGGTGGATGCACACTGCGAGAACTGCTTGGCTGTGAGAGGGAAGCTCATAATTCTGTGGATACCAGCCGGTACCAAAGTCAAATTTGCAATCATTTCTAACTTTTTGTTGAACTTACTGGCACTTTATGTCCTAACTGACATCATTAATTTATTTGTGTGGATCAGATTGAAAAATTCCAAATCTAATGCTTTATAATAACACTACCATGCATACAACTTAAAACTGGCAAATGTAAGAAAAGTGGATATAGGGTAAAGGAAAATTCTTGAAAGGATTTCACCTTCAAAAGAGTTAAAAGCAATACTGATTCTTCCTGATTTTATTTATTTTTTATTTTTTGTCTTTTTGAGACAGGATCTCTCTATGCAGTCCAGGCTGGCCTTGGCCTACTTTGTACCCCAGGCTGGTCTCAAACTTGCAATGATTCTCCTGCCTCAGCCTCCCGAATGCTGGGATTATAGGCATAAGCCACCACGCCTGGCTCTCCCTGATTTTAATAAGCAAAATGACTTCGTTGTTTATTAAAAAGGGAATTGGCCACTGTAGTCTGGATTATAGTCAAAACAAATAAACCGGTTTCTTCTTGTATGGAATTCACACTTTAACCTTGAATTAAGGCAGGCTAGAGTGAAAAAGGTCATTGACTTGAAATATCGAACTGTTTAAAAGTAGGCATGAGTAGAATATTCTATTTTTTTTTAAATTTTATTTTAAAGACAAAAGAATGGAGACATATGAACCAGAAAAGCCATAAACAATACAGAAAATACAAAGTTATACAGAATATAGTAGGGAATTAGAATTGGATGTTGTATTACATAGTTATCTTCACATTAGTTAACACAAAAACATTAAAGGAAATACCAAATTATAGATAAGATAGTAGG
>PVLD010009893.1:0-23539 GCA_004027595.1 Dinomys branickii | reverse complement strand
TTGAGGAAATACAGAATTATAGAGAAGATAGAAGGGAATTAGCTCTGGATGCTGTCCTACATGCCCTTCTCACTCCAGCATCAAGCAGGAAGCATGAACTGAATATTCTAGATCAGAAATGACAAACCTCTGAGAGACCGAGTGCCCAAACTCCAACCCCAAGCCCACTTATTTACTACTGCAAAGGGCCAATGCTGTGATTAAACCTGAATACTGAGGTTTTAGTTTAGGAAAACCAACTGCTACCTGATGACCAGCTGCTGGGGAGACTTGGCTCTGGTGCCTGCCATGGCACACATACCCCAGCTTTGCCACCACTGGTGTAGGTCCCTGGATTACCTTTTGCACCTCGGCCGACAGATTTAAACATGGATGAAACAGGCTGTCCTTTGTCACGTTCTCCGTGTGCTCCTCCGTGACCACGGGCTCCAGGGCTGGCTGGCTGCTCCACCTTTGCTTTTTTCCAGGACACTGTGGCTGGAGAGACCTCTGGAGACTGTCAGCTCCCTGATGTAATAGATGGGGAAACCGAGGCTCAGCAAAACCATCAACAGTGTCAAGGTTGCCAAGCGCCAGCTAGAATGTGGGCCCAGTCAAGTTTATGAAGATGATGGCATTTCTTATTAATTTTTAGAAATTTCTGTAATTGTATTTAAATTTGGCCTTAATATACCAGGTCAGCTAGTATTTACAATAATGAGCACATGTGGCTTTGCCCGCCTGTTAACTGGCGATGTTACTGTGGACGTTTCAGTCTCCATCAGGCCGCCGCTACTTCTATGTTCACTTCGGTTTTTAGTAAATGACAGATTGCATGAGTTCGGTTTCTGTTCAGCAAAAACTGTGAGCTAGAGTGTATGGAGTATATTTTTTTCTGTGTGAAATTTGTTGCTTCTTCAGAGTTTGACACTGTATTAAGCGAGATTTTAAATATTTTGGTTTTAGCAAAGCTGGTTAAAGTTTACAGAGATTTTTAAAACATATGTCAGACTTTGAGGTAATTTATATGAACAGTTTAATTAAAATCTCACGTAACTATGAAAGAATTACTGCCCTTGTATGCCTTCTACAGACGAGGCTGAGAAGGTTGTCAGATACCCGCTCGCTGTCCTAGGACTGGGGTTTCAGCCAGGGCGTTAGGTTTCAGAGCCACACTGAGTCATTCAGTGTAAGAAAAAACTGGAAATTCTGCTTGTGGCGTGAAACAGGGCAAAGGAGCCAACCCTAAAGGGAACAGAACTCAGGCTGTTGTGAGAGAACTAGTCATACTCTCAGGACTCAATGTAGAAGGCGAAGTTCAAGTTCACTCACCCGGGGGAGGGGGAGAAAAGCGAGGGACAGAAGACAAAGCTGGGCGTGGTGGTGCATGCCGGTGATTCCAGCATCCTGGGAGGATGAGGCAGGAGGGCTGCAAGTCTGAGCCTAGCTTGGGTGACTTAGAGATTTAGGGAAACCCAGTGTCAAAATAGAAAAAAAATTAAGGGATGCGGATGTGGCTCAGGGCAAAGGCTTTCATTTCAATCCATAATACTACCAAATAAGAAGGTAAAATAAAATAAAATAAAAAGACATACATTTTTATCATCCTGGAGAAAAATGACCCAATCATGAACAATTATTATAATATAGCTATAGAGATATAGACTGTACAAATTAACAGATTTCAACCATGGGTACTGTTTTTCATATTACAGTCCTATCTTTTCTTTCAAGTGAAAAGCCATCACCACAAATCTCTGAAATGCATTCTGTCCTTTCCTACCTCAGGCTTTCTCTGGCGCTGTCACAGGACATCATCCTGAGGGTCCTCACAGGGCTGTTTGTGGATGGAATGCTCTGAAGAACATCTTAGAGACTTCTAAGGTTTTGGCAAATGATTTTATAGACTTATCCTGGATTCGGATTTTTCTCTGACATCCTTTCTGAATTTGAGGATTTTGGAGAGGCCTGGTGTTGAATTTTAGCACTAAACTGTCCCCCAGGTTCTCATGCATGAGGGAGGCGACTCGATCTTGGGGTGCACTGTCTTCACCAGTGGCCAAGTGACTACATTTTGGGAGGTGGGGCCCTAGGGGCTGTGGGTCGCTGAGGTGTGGAAGGTGTGTTTGCGTCCCCAGCCCCTCCCTCCTCTCTCTCTCTCTGCGCCTGCCCCCTGGGGTGAGCAGCTTCTCCGCCCCCAGACCCTCTGCCTTCAGGCTTCTGCCTCAAAGCCAGCCATGGGCTGCGACTGTGAGCCAAAGCCAACCTCCCCTCCAAGTTGTGCGTGTCGGGTGTTGCATCACAGCAGCACCACAAAGCGGCAAAGACCCCGCAAAGGACAAAGGGTTCCGTGACTGAACCCAGGGGGCGCTGGTTCCTTTATGTGAACAGTTGTTTACTCGCTGTCTTTCTTAACATTTTACTAACAAGAAGCTACCACGCAGCAGCTCCAGCATGGTACAGAAACATCCTTTGTGGATCGCTCATCTCACTGTCTTTTGACTTTCCATGCATGCCACAGGTGACCTTGTGGAGCTTTCTGCCCTGCCACAGCCAGGATCCTCGATCTGCTAGTTTCCATAACTTTCTTCCCATTTTCCTTGAAGCTCTCCTGGACAGGTTCCTCAAAGGACACAAAAATTCTGCTTCAGCTCCGCAGGATGAAGCAAATCCTGTCGGTACTGCAATAGGAAATGGCAGCTCACTACTGTTCCTGCCCCAGATTCTCTCTGGAAGGGAGTTTGGGCCAAACACCTGCATGGACCAGGCCCACGACACCTGTGTATCTTGTTAGGCTTCCCAGTCTCATCCCGCTGCCAGTATCTCACTGTGTGGGTTTGGTATGCACAATTCACATTAACTCCACGTTTTCAGATGTCATCAAACCATGACGTATGTGAGGCTACCCTCTGTGATGACATTGTCAGTCCATGCAGAGCACTCTAGACATATCCAGGTGAGTCTTTAAGGTGTTCTGTGGTACCCAGAACCACTGTAGCTAACACTTAATGAGCATTTGTGCTTTTCTAGGTTCTAACACTGATTATTTATGAGACCTTGGTCAAGATTTTGGCTTCTCTTGTCTCAGCATCACCTTGGCCACCTCTCTGTCTCTGTCTCACCTTGGCCATCAAGTTCTTTGGCCTTCCTTTGTCTCCCCTTGTTCTGGTTTGGTTCTGGATGTCCTCCCAAAGCCTGAGGCAGTCATGGGGTAGACTTCTAGAGTTTATGATTGATTCATGGGTGTGAGTGCTACCCCCACGCTGGGGCGGGTAGTTTGCGTATGGAAGGGAGGGAAAGAGGCTGCTTACTGTGGTTCCTCCCTTGTGCTCTGGTTGCTTTTGTTGTCTTCCACCACCGTGAACTGTTGCCCTGTGCCATGTGCCACTCTGCCTTGGAGGCAGGCAAGTGTGGACTGAAACGTCCACAAACTGTAAGCTAAATAAATTTTTCCTTCCTTAATTCTGGGCATCAGGTATTTTGTCTCAGCAATGAGAGAAAAGTAACCAAGACACCCCTCCTTAATCTTTAAAATGGGAACAATAACACTATGCTCTTCACAGGGTCATTGGGAATAAATGGAATAGCACAGGCTAGGACTTATAGCAGAACCTAGCAAAGTGCAAATGCTCATTAAGTGTTAGCTACAGTTGTTAATGGTCTATCCTAGTGGGCAGGGTACATCCCTTGAAGTTACTGGATTTTAAGGGAAAAGGGACCCAAGGGTGGCCACTTTGTCCTTTAAAGCACTCCTGTTGTTAGAGAGACACTCTAGGCATCTATCTCCCAAGAGGCTGTGATGTGAATGGAATTCATCAGAATAACCTCTGACACCCTTCTGTCATCTGTCTCAGGTCTTCAGGACAACCCTTGGTTCTGTGACTGTCACATTTCCACAATGATTGAGCTGTCCAAGGTTGCCAGCCCTGCCGTGGTGCTTCTTGACCCCCTCATGGTTTGCAATGGGCCCGAGCGCCTCACTGGGATCCTGTTTCAGAGGGCTGAGCTGGAGCAGTGTCTGAAGCCTTCGGTGATGGCCTCAGCCACCAAGATCACATCGGCCCTGGGCAGTAACATTCTGCTGCGGTGTGATGCCACTGGCTACCCCACCCCGCAGCTCATGTGGACCAGACCTGATGGCTCCTTAGCTAATTACACAGGTACTGTCCCCATTCAGCCCACAAAATGAGAAGTTCACAGAAGCCTGAACTTAATCTCATGGTTTTGTGCATGAGATTAAGTTGAAGTAGGCTGGTTCATTCCAATAAAACATGATGAGATTGCTGGCTGCCAGGAGTTTGTTGGTGCCTTTTGTTGTTGTTTTGTGGTACTAGAGATCAAATCCAAGTCTTCAAACACACTAGGCAGGTGCTCTACCACTGAGCTGTCCCTGTAGTCTCCTTGATGCAAAGGATCTGAAGACTATGTTACTGGTTACTATTTTCCTCAGTTTATTTAATGAGCTAGAAAACATTACACAGTCTAAGGTAAAAGGCAACATGACACAGTAGACAGATGACTCCTGAAAATGTCTTTTTCATCTTGGATACAGCTTACTTCAAAATGTATAACCGTGGCCAGGTGTGCTAGTGCACATCTCTCATCCCAGCACTTAGAAGGCTGAGGCGATTGCCGTGAGTCTGAGACCAGCTTGGACTACATAGTGAGTTCAAAGCCAGCCTAAACTACATAGCAAAACCCTGTCTCAAACAAAAAGTGTGTAACTGTCAAAAACCTTTTGTAAAGGGACTACAGTATCATGCAAGTTTCTTACTTTTGAGTAATTGTGTAAATATGAAATTACAAGACAACTTAGGAAAATAAAGCACAATTTTCAGAAATAATGATTACAAAGACTTTGTGGACCCTACTCTGTGCAATCCATGCTCTGACTCTAATTTCAGCGGGGGTATTCTAATGATGAAAAGCGTGTATTTTTAAAACTCTTCGAAATTAAATTAAAATGGGGTTATAAAATAAAACTGGATGAACTAAAATTTTTAAGTCCTAGTATTTCTATAGATAGTTACTGAACAACTAACAATCTAAGCTTGAGTTAATTTTGGAGTATCTTGTCATGAACATTATTCTTCCTCAGAGAGCTTCTGTAATCAAGACAGAATGGAAAGATGTTCCGATTGTAGTGTTCAGGAAGGCAAAATTCCAATTTTGAAAAAACTTAATATTCTGCAAAGAAATCTATAATTTACTTTATGTAGGTTAAATATAGAACGAATGACTTCAAATACAGACAATGACTTCTCCATGCTAGAGAAAGATCTGCTATACTTTCTGGCTTTGTAAGTAGATGTATTTAATTATAGCCAAAAATACCTTGAGAGATGCTTAAGTAAGGTCTCACAATAAACATCTTGTAGAATCATAGTTAAAATGCAAAGGGACTTTTAAGATCACTTTGTCTTTTTGAGACAGGGTTTCGCTATGCCGTTCAGGCTAGCCTTGAATTCACTTTGTAGCTGAGGCTGACCTTGAACTCACAGTAATCCTCCTGCCTCAGCCTCCTGAATGCTGGGATTACAGGTGTGTGCCACCGCACCCTGCCAATATCACTTTGTCTTATCCTTTTACTTTACAAATGTAGAAAAATTTGTCTAAAAACACAAATTGATTTGTTTAAATCATATACTTTTTAGTGGACAAGAGTTCACTAAATCCTAACTCTCCTGATTTCAGTCCCCACATCCTTTTAAAATATCATTCCCTGTGCAATTCTGAGAACACCTGGAAGGTCCTGGGCTTAATATACACCATTTGTAGAACATCAACCATGATCAGTTATTCATGCAGCACCATTTCCCTGTTGGCTATGGGAGAGGGATGCAGGGAGCACAGACAGCAGTTTCCTCCTCAGGTGGCTTGAACTTTTCCCTTTTTTCTCACAGACTGCATTTGTTTTCTTTCAGTCATTCAAGAATCTCCAGGAGATGGAGTCAGATGGTCCATCATAAGCTTGACAGGCATTTCTTACAAGGATGCTGGGCATTACAAGTGCAAGGCCAAAAATTTGGCTGGGATGTCTGAAGCTGTGGTGACTGTGACAGTGGTTGGTGTTGTCAACACCATCCTATCACCTGACACTTCTGAAAGCAGAAGGGGCGGTCACCCTGAGTCAGAGGTCCAGCCAGGATCTGGACACTTGACATCCACACCCACTTCACAGTCACCCCCCTCATCCACTTTCTCCTCTTCTTCCACTTCTCTTTCTGCTTCCACTTTGTCTCCTCCCTCCACTGCTTCCTTCTCTTCATCCCCCTTCACCTCCATTGTTTCTTTAACAACCCTGAGAAGCGGCATTTTGTCAGGCGACACCAGAGCCAACAGGCAGTCTCTGCAGCTGCACCCACGTGGGCAGACAGGCGCGAAGGTGGGGAGGAGCGGAGGCGAGCTTCCTCCAGCCAGCGCCAGTAAGAAAGAGGAGCTGGCACTGTTGGGTCGTGCAGCACCCGTGGAGATGAATGCCGCCATAGAGGACCTGAGGGTGGTCAGTGAGACGGAGGAGAGTGTGACCCTGACTTGGAACCGTGTCAACGCCACACATCCCTCTGCAGTGACAGTGCTGTATTCCAAGCACGGTGAGAAGGACCTGCTGCTGTTGAATGCAGACTCCAAGGAGAACCAAGTTACCATAGGTGGTTTGGAGCCGGGGAGGCAATACGTGGCATGCGTGTGTCCCAGAGGGGCGCCTCCCCAGAAGGAGCAGTGTGTCACCTTTTCCACCGACAGCACGAGAGAAGATGATCCCCACTGGTTTTTCCTCATCATCATGACCAGTGCTGCCTGTGTTGTTGCAGTGCTGCTAATTTGTTTTTTACTGTATAAAGTTTGCAAACTACAGTGTAAGCCAGAATCTTTCTGGGAAGATGACTTGGCAAAAGAGACTTATATCCGATTTGAGACCCTGTCACCCAGATCTCAAAGCATAGGGGAGCTCTGGACACGTAGGTGCAGAGACGATTCAGAGAAATTGCTGCTGTGCTCTAGGTCAAGCGTGGAATCACAGGTGACTTTGAAAAGTGAGGGCAGCAAACCAGAGTATTACTGTTGAGGTTGGTCTGGCTACAGTCTGGTTGCGTGTGAGCTCCAAAATTAAGGCTCTAAGGGTTCAGCTGAAGGATTCTGGACAAACTTTCATACCGCACATGAAAAAAACAAGTGGAGTGTTTTCCAGTGTTTTTAAAGAAAATGCCATAAGACTGAACTGAAAAGACAGCCTTGATTTTTTTTTTTTTGCATAGAGAATGACAGTAGAAATAATTTCTAGGATAGTGCTTCCTATATTAACAATAACTTTTACAGTTAGTCCTTAAAATAAACTTATATAAAGATAGTTGTAACAAGTGGACTCTGCATTATAAAACAGGTAGTTTTTTGAGTAGTCAAGAAAGATTAATGTAAGTGGCTAAACCTTGCTGTTCATTCATGTGCAAAGTGTTTTCCTGAGATCGCTGTGCACTTGTGCTGCTACCGCCTAGGGCCCAAGCATGGAAGGGTGAAGAATTTGGTGATCACAGGGGCTTAAATACATATAAGTGGAGAGGGTTGGTTCTGTGTCTTTGTATCATTAAGCATTGTAATACTGGACAGTCATGTTCATATTTTGTGACAAAACATTGTCCCTTGTCTCTAGAAATACAAGTGTTAGCAAAAATGAGATTTAAAAATGAGCATGACCAATATACCATAAATATATGTATGTATGTGTATATGTATATATACATATATATACATAATATAACACATGCTGATATTGTGATAGATACAAAGTAATTTGCTAATTTTAAAATGTTTTTAATATTTTCATATTTTTCTTTACTCTCTTTGTCTTCACCCCTTTCTTTTTTAAATTTCTTTTTTAATCTCTCTGATCTGAAGATGTCCAGATAGCCAAATGCCACAAGCTAAGCTGTTTTTTTCTTTTGCTGCATTATATTTTGATTCTCTAGACAAAAGGAATGACTCTGAAATTACTGGCTACCCTTTAAAAGTCTTTTTTTAAGATCCCAAAAGGTTATTTTAGGGTTCTGAAGGAAAAACTTCAGTGGGTTCACTTTGGTCAAGCTTTCATCCTAGGGTGAAAACCCCAGAGGGAGTCGGAGTAGTTTAATGAATGCATAGGAAAGAGGCTTCATAGCTAATATTTAGTTTTTTTTAAAATAAAGAGCTTTTCATTAAGTATAATAGACTATAAGATGCTATGGCTGGTAAGACTAAAGGAAGCTCTAAGGTCCACTCAGCATCTCACAGGGCTGATGACACAAAGTGACTCGCTGGGGATGTCCCGGAGGCAAGGCCACCTCAGCACAGAGGCAGCTGTCATGAACCTTAGAACAAACCAAAGCTTGCAAGAGCTGAAACTCTCTTTATGAAAAACACCCAATAACTGGCCAAGAGTGGACACAGGTATGAGGAAGGGGAAGGAGGGTGTTCTCCAGCTCTAGACCCTTCTGAATGGCCTGCCACCTGGGCTCCTAACTGTCCCTGGCCCTTGCCTCTAGTCTGCTGTCCCTTTCTGTCTTGTGCAGCAGCGCCAGCACAAACTGCTTAGGCATCAGCCCACGCTGAGACATGTATTTGAAAGGAAGAAGTCACCCTAGGAAGCTGGCGAACTGGGGCCCCTAAAACCCTTGAACCACAGAAGCTGGTCTTGAAGGTGGGACTCACAGAAGTCAGTGGGTAAGGACGTATGTTTCTCTTGGACAGCTGAGTGAGAGGGCAGCCCTGTGGACATCCCAGAGCATGTAGACGTTTGTGTTCTGCCCTCTGCCTGTGGCTGCCTTCTCCGTGTACTTTGTTTGAGCCCCTGCTGTGGAGGTTGTCACCCGGCAAAAGCTGCCACATCGTTCTTCAGACTATTCTGGACCCCTCCAGGAAGGGGACATGCTGACAGGAGGAGGAGACTTGCGAATATACCTCAGTCTGAAGAGCCAAGTGCCAGTTGGTTTCGCCAGTCCTGGCATGCAGAACAGCACTGGGGCCAGAAGGCCCCTGGCGCTGTGATGTCGCAGACCGAGAAGGCTAAGGCAAAGCTCCTCTGCAGGAAGCGTATCTTTGGTCCACCACTGTGGGAATTACAGGAATATCCCTCATGCATCCCTGGACTAACACTACTAGAGAAGCCAAAAAACCACCAAAATGTAGTCTTTCTCCCTCTCCTTCCCCTGTGAACTCTCTGGGAGACAATGAGGCTTCTCAAGGGCTGTGCCAACCCCTATGTGCCTGTGGGCTGCAGCTGCAACAGCCATGAGTGACACTCAAGTCACCATGCCTGGTTGATCCAGAGGCTTGGAGGCTGTGGAATGATGACCTGAAGTTTGTTGGGTGACTGCTGGCCAGGCGACAGACATCACCAGCCACCAGCCGGTCCATGGTTAAAAAAGCAGGTGCCATCTCCACAGTGGGCTTGGGTAAGGAAGAACACATCCCAGCCATCTCTGGACCTAGCCAGAAATTCAAAGTCTGCTCAAAGAACTGATAGAGGCCAGGGAGAGAGGAGATGCCTGGCAGGAAGTGGTCTGCAACTCACAGGTCAAGAAATGCAACAGCTGGATTCTGTCTCCAAAGATGAGGAGATTGGTTCCTTACTTAAAGATTCCATGAAGCTCATACTGATAGCATGGCCAGGTGGGGTCTGCACAGAGCTGTGGATGTACGCTGTTCCTGTATAGAGCTGGTGCAACGACTGCTCATGGTCTGGTGAATAGCACACCCAGCTTGAACCTCCTTACATCAAGAGCTGAGAGAAGGTGCACACAACCAAGGAAAGATGAGAGCAACTGAGGCATTCAGGGAGGTGGAAGTGGGTTTACCCACTGCCATCCCATAGGACAGGGGCACCTCAGGGAGGTTTCCAAATAAATTAGGGTTTTGCAGTGCTAACTACCCCTTGACCTGGCTCAGGTCTATCCAGTCTGCAAGACTGTGGTTCACGTGCAAGAGCTTATATACCTTGCCACACAGACATTTGGCTGGTCACTGGCTGGGCACCTACTATCCATGGGCAACTTTATCACCACCTTGGCATCTCTGCAGTGACTGCTTCATACTGTCTCAGACTGAAAAATGACCTCTCCACCTGCACAAGATGAAGTCGCTGCTCATATCCCTGTCTTGTACCCAGCTGGTCTCACAGACCATCCACCAACCCTGACTACACCTCTCCCCAGCAAGGTCTTTTCTGGAGTATTTGGCCAGCAGCCTCTTAGGCCACCACCATGCTGTCTATGGTCCACACCTCCTGGAAACACCTGGAGCTGAGGTGATACTTGGCAGTCATCTAGGATAGAAAGGATCTGAAACTCAGGCTTATTTGGCCCACATTCAAGATCAAGATCCTGTGTCTATGATATTACCTCCAGCACACAGTGTCCCTAGACCTTCCTGCCAGTTCTGAGTCCTGCAGGTATGGATGGCCCATTTCTGGCTGGCCACTACTCTGGAGTCAGGCAATACTGGACCTTCAACCACCAAGTCCCATTCCTGTCCTCCTCTGTCCCCAAGCAGCCTCTTCTCCAGGCTTGCTCAGACTGCTGTTCACTCTTTGGCTGGCCCGTGTGCTACACCTGGTTGTGGCTTCTCTAGATCAAGTCACTGATGACTCAACAGTGGGATTGCTGACAATTTCCACTGCAGGTGCATCATGATCAACCACAAAGCAGCCGACCTTGAGACCAGCTGAGGATGCTTTGACGGACCTTCAGCCACCTGCACACACCTTCCAGTCAAATCCTGGTTACTCCCTGTCACCTGTTCTTCCCTCGCTGGTCCAGCTGAGTACCTCTGCTGGTCTCCTCTGATTTCTCTGCTGGACACTGGACTTTGCCCTCTTTGCCAGTGCAGTTCAGCTCTGACCACATTATTCTGAGAATGCTGCTTGTTCCATCACAGAAGCCCTCCCACAGGATGCACTTAGAGCAATTAGGGCACCTGGTTGGCCACTTGTAACCTCACTGCCCCCATAGAGGCATGGTGGCCCTGTCTGGTGACTGTCTTTCACCCCACCCCGTCTCACCCATCCCTTTCTTAGATCCCTGATGTGGACCCTGGTAGAAGTGGAAGTTCTGCCCATGTTCTGGGCTGTAAACACCCAGCATGCACTAGTGTGGCTGCTACAATACACTTATATTCTCTACCATGAACATTTTAGAGTGGAGAACAGATTTCTAAAGCTATGTCAAGGGTCCTGAAGTATTTAGAAAAGCAAATTGTAAAAAAATACATTTTTGTGTAAGATACCTGCAGGCTTTAAATGAATTGCATTTTCAAAAGTTTAATACAAGCAAATGGTCAATTGTTCACTCTAAATGACTCAGTTATATAAAAAAAAAAGATTGGGTATAGTCTACATAGTAGAAGAAGACCATTGTGAGTGGATGGCCTCCTCAGATCCCCAAATTTCCCTTCCTTCTGCAATTTTGTTTGCTTCCCTTCTCTTTCCTTCATGTCCTGTGTCTCTTTGGTGTTTTCATCTCTGAGTACACTGTCTAAAGACCGAATAGTCTTTAATTCAGTTTTCATCGTTAGGATTAAAATGTCTTTTTGCAGATAAATTTGTGTTTAGCTTCAATTTATGTTAGATCAGCTTATTTTAAATTAAAGGGTTGCAAGCCTTTCATCTCTTTACTGCTGCATGTCGTGCAATTTTATTGTCATTCGTTTACCAGGCTCATATAAACTGACTACTAAAACACTACCATATTAAAAGTCCCATGCTATGGGAGAATGTTAGAGGTTTCTGAGCTTCATGGTGGATACAGAGGGTGCCCGTGTTGCCCAAAGGCAGGTTATTGATGAAGTGAGAAGACCTGTACCACTCGGATGAGATAAATGACCGATCATCCTCATAGCCAAAGTCAGTGAGAGCTGGATTTAGCTTTGACTCACAGGGAAACATGGTTGATGATGTGGAGGAGGCTGGGTACTCAAAAGGCTTTTGTCTCCCTTCAACATGGTCTTGGCACACGTGGTGAGTGGCAGATAAATTACTACCACAGAGAAAGGACCGGAATGGTGAGCTGCCCACTTTTTGGCATGCATATACTTGACTGCAACAATGTTAGTTGAGTGATATCACTGCTGTCACATCCTCAAGTCGTGAGATAGGCTGACATTAGAACAAGCGATATGGAAGCTCATATAACAATAGCGTGCCTGTCAGGTCACTGGGATCTTCATGCAGAGCAAGCCTGATTTCTCTCTGTATGTAACCATTATATGTGTCAGTTACTAAGAGTCCTGTGTCTTACTTTCAGGAAAAATATATCTGTGTCTGCAGTGATGCTCTGTGACATGAAACATGTCGAAATCTCCATGCTCTTAAGAGGTTCTGAAAAGGAAACCTTGAGTGGGCAAGTCACCTGCGCTTTGGAAAACTTTCACAAAATATTCAAAAAAAATTCAATTTTAGCCCATAGCCTTGCATCTGAAAAGGAGACTATGGCTTGAAAGTTACCTTAATAAGATAGAACTGGAGCCAGATGTGGTAGGGCTCTGGGAGGCTGAAGCAGGAGGACGGCAAATTTCAGCTCAGCCTGGGCAACTTAGTGACTTAGCTAGACTCTGTCTCAAAAAAAAAAGAGCAAAAAAGAAAGCTGGGCAAGCAGCTCCGTGTGAGGCCCTGGGTTCAATCCCCAGTACTGTACATCTAACTCGAGTATTATACATAATAACAATGATGATAACTCATAAATTTAACTAGGATGAGTATAAAATTTAGCTTGAAGGGATTCCCCACAGTCAAGTCAGGCACGCTGTGAGTGTGAAGGCGAGGAAAGGCCACAGTGGGTTGTCACCTGGTGAATAAGAATCTGTGAGTCACTGCTGATAGTAGATGGTACACAGGTAGGTAAAACAATGGATAAATAGATGGCAGATAAATGAAATCTCTACTATAAAGCAGGAGTCTGATACAATAGGAAGGAGGACTGGAAAATCATCATTTTGTAATCATCATGAGATTGACTTGGGCAAAAGTCCTCAAAGCATGACAAACTTACAGAGAAACGACTGAGGAAGTTAAGGACATTGTCACTCTTGGCAACTATCTCCCCACACGCTGCTCATTACTGTGGTGGCCAAAAATAGAAGCTAAACAATGGATGAGCAGGACAATGCTCTGATGAGGAAAGCAAAACTAACAGCAGACAAAGGGACAACCAATACAATGTGCTCTGGATGTGATTTCCTGCGCGGGGTGCAGTACCGCTTTCATAGTGTTCTTTCTGCCTGGGATGCAGTAAATTGAATTTCATCCTGAGCAAACAAACAGCATGCAAACCCAAGCTGAGGAATATTCCAAATCACAACAGATCTGTATTCTTTAAAAATACCTATGTTGTTAAAGAAAGGCTGCAGAACCATTTCAGATTAAAGAAGACTAAAGACTAAGTAAGAACTATATGTAACATGGCATCGCAAAATGGAAGGGAAAGCGTTCAAAGGATGTGACTGAGATAATTGAAACAAATGGGGTAAAGATGGCTGATTGGGTAAAAATTATGACCATGTTCAGTTTCTTGAATTTATGGACTGTATCAAGATTATGTAAGAAAGTAAAGTCAATATATGTGTTTCCAGGAGATGCATACATGATATTAAGAAGTAAGTGGACATGATGACTTGAGGTACATGAAACATATTTTTCAAATATATATAAAGCAAGAGATTGATAAAGCAGATGTGGCAGGTTCTTAACTACTAGTGAATCTGGATGAAGAATACTTTGTTTTTTATTTTAAAAATAAAAGAAAAATCATATAAACATAAACATCCATTTACAAAACAGCATAAGAACAGTACAAACAATACAGAGTTACAGACAAAGTGGTAGGGAATTAACAAGGGTGTTGTATTACATATTGATATCTTCAAAGTGGTTTCTCAGGAAAACAAATAGAAACATGCAATAATGATTAAACTAGTAATCATTAACTGTTCCTTTCAGTAAAGCAATAGAAGACAGTGGTACAACTGTTAGCTATCTTGTATATACATACATACATGATTTCCCCTTCTTTCCCTTCTCCTTTCCCACACACCAGTTGCCTATTACTTTTGAGCATTTTCCTTTCATTTCACAATGTCTATCATATCTCCTAGTTTTTATTTACTCTTTCAAGTTCTTACACTAGTGAGACAATATGTTGCTTACACGTGCACGTCTGATTTATTTCACTTATGAATATGGTCTCTAGTTGTGACCATTTACCTATAAAAGCCTCAAGTTTATCTTTCTTTATAGCTGAGTAATATTGCATTATATAAAAGTACCACACTTTTTTTTTATCCAATCCTCAGTGGATGGACATTTGGGTTGCTTCTACAATTTAGCAATTACAAATTGTGCTGCTATGAACATGGGTGCACATATATCACTATGATATGATGTTTTCAGATCTTCTGGGAAAATACCCAGAAGGGGAATAGCTGGGTTGAATGGGACCTCTAGACCTAGTTTGCTGAGGCATCTCCAAACTGATTTCCACAGTGGTTTCACCAGTCTGCATTCCCACCAGAAGTAGAGAAGAGTTCCTATTTCTCCACAGCCTCACCAGCATTTGTTATTGGTTGATTTCCTAATGCTAGCCATTCTTACTGGGGTGAGGTGAACTCTCAGTGTTGTTTTAATTTGCATTTCTTGAATGACTAATGATGTTGAACATTTTTTAATGTATTTATGTGCCACTTGTATTTCTTTATCTGAAAGTGTGTATTCATTTCATGTCATCTGCAAATAGTGATAGTTTTAATTCTTCCTGTCTCATCATTATTCCTTTTATTTCTCTCTTGTCTAAGTGCTCTGGCTAATGCTACCAGAACTATGTTGAACGGGAGTGGTGACAGCGGACATGCTTGTCTTGTTCCTGATTTTAAAGTAAAAGTGTTCATTTCAGATGCCCCATTTTTGGATTGGGTCTTTGAATTTGGAAGGGCTGATGCTTTTTAATTCTTTATATGTTCTAGATAGAAGACCTTTGTCTGAGGGACAGTCAGCTAAAAGTTTTTCCCAATTTGTGGGTTTTCATTTTACTCTGTTGGTGATTTCTTGAGATGGGCAGAAACCTTTCAGTAGGTTGAGATCCCAGTTGTTGATTCTTTGAAGTATTTCATGGGCAGTTTGCTTTTTGTTCATGAACTCTCTGCCTACCTCTATGTCTTTAAGGTTTTTACTTACTTTCTCTTCCAATAGATGTAGTGTTTCTGTTTTAATATTGAGATCTGTTATCCATTTTGACTTGAGCTTGATGCATGGTGATAGACTTGGGTCTATTTTCAGTCTTAGGCAGGTGGCAAACTAATTTTTCCAGCACCATTTATTAAAGAGGTTATCATTCTTCCAGTGAGTTTGTTTGGCCCCTTTATCAAAGGTTAGGTGGCTGAGTGTGTTTGTGGTTGTGTCTGTGTCTTCCAGTCTGTTCCATGGGTCTTCTGATCTGTTTTTTAGTCAGTACCATGTTGATTTTATGACAGTAGCTTTGTAGTATAATTTCAGGTCAAGGATTGCAATTTCACCTGATTTGTCCTTGTTGCCCAGGATTGCTTTTGTTATTCTGGGTCTCTTCTTGTTCCAGATGAATTTAAGGAATGTTTTCTCTAGATATGTGAGGTAAGTTAATGGTAGTTTAATGGGAATTGCATTGAATCTGTACAACAATTGTGGTAGTATGGTCATTTTCACAATGTTTCTTCTTCTTATCCATGAGCAAGGAATATTTTTCCATTTATTGAAGTCGTCTTTGATCTCTTTTTTCAGAGTACTGTAGTTTTCATTGAATAGATCTTTTTCTTCTTTTGTTAGATTGACTTCAATTTCTTGGATGCTGTTGTGAAAGGTATGGATTCCTTAATTTCTCTCTCAGTATGTTTGTTGTTTTTAATATAGGAATGCTACTGATTTTTGGGTGTTGACTTTGTATCCAGCTACTGTGCTGAATTTGTCAATTAATTCAAGGAGGCTTCTTGTGGAGTTTTGGGGGTCTTCCATATAAAGTATCATGTCATCTGCAAATAGTGATAGTTTAAATTCTTCCTTTCCCATCATTATTCCTTTTATTTCTCCCTTGTCTAATTGCTCTGGCTAATGCTTCCAGAACTATGTTGAACAGGAATGGTGACAGCAGACATGCTTGTCTTGTTTCTGGTTTTAAAGTAAAAGCTTTCAGTTTTTTACTTTCAGCTTAAAGTAAAAGCATTCAGTAAAAACATTCAGCGTCCATTTAGTGTGGTGTTGGCTGTTGGTTTGTCATAGATGGCTTTGATCAGGTTGAGGTAAAGACCATCTATCCTATTTTCTGTAGAGTTTTCATCATGAATGCATGTTGGTCTTTATCGAATGCTTTTTCTGCACCTATTGAGATGATCATGTGGTTTTTGTCTTTGGCTCTATTGATATGGTGTATAACATGTATTGATTTGTGAATATTGAATCATCCCCACATTCCTGGAATGAATCCAACTTGGTCATGGTGTATGATTTTCTTGATGATTTTCTGCATTCTATTTGCTAGTATTTTATTGAGCATCTTTGTTCATTAGGGAGATTGGTCTGTAGTTCTCTTTCTTGGTTGGTTCTTTCTCTGGTTTGGGTATCAGAGAAAGTATAATACTTGCCTCCAGAAATGAGTTAGGGAGAATTGCTTCCTTTTCAATTTCACTGAAGAGTTTGAGGAGTGTTGGTATTAAATCCTCTCTGAATTTCTTGTAATTCTACTGTGAATCCATGAGGGCCTGGACTTTTCTTTGCTGGTAAGTTTTTAATCACATTTTCAATCTCATTAATTGATATTGGGTTGTTCAGGATTTTTATATTTTCTTGACCCAACCTTGGTAATTTGTACTTATCTAGGAATCTGTCCATTTCTTCTGAGTTTTCTATCTTATGGGAATAAAGATTTTCAAAGTAGGAATTAATGATCTTCTGAATTTCTGTAGAATCTGTAGTAATTTCATCCTTTTCATTCCTGTTGTGTGAATTTCAATTCTTTCCTTTCTTTTTTTGATAAGGTTGGCTAGGGGTTTATCAATTTTATTTATACTTTCAAAGAATGAACTCTTTGATTCATTTATATTTTGTAAGATTTTCTTCATTTCAATTGCATTAATTTCTGCCCTAATTTTTGTAATCTCCCTGGATGAAGGATATTTTGAAGTTCCTTTTCAACTCTTTTGTGAGTTTGAAATTATTTTAAAGTACAAAAATAATAGATATATTATACATGATAATAATAGATAATATAATATGATTACTACATATACTATATTACTATAATATTTCACGTGTACATGGAGATCACAGACTGAAATGAAGTTCAAAAATGGACACCTGGGTAAAGAGTCCCATCTCTATTATAGAGAAAAATCTTTCATGATATTATTTTTGTTCATATTGAGGGCTTACATTATAATCATTTTTAATCTGTTCTTACATGTGGTGGAAAAATACATGAGCATGTCAATTAACAGGAGTGAGCAGGTTCCTTAGCTTGTTAAATAAAGACTAACACTAAAGGAGAATTAGTGAAAAATCAAACATTGACTTTGGTATTCATGCAATTAAAGTACAGTACAGTGATCCCTCACTATATTGTGGTTCACTTATCATGCCTTTATTGTAGCACAGATTTAAAAAAATATATATATCTAATTCTGTATCATAGAGTTTTCACTATATCATGGGATTCTGCAGTATATAGATATTTATATAATATTTATGATTTAAATTATATTTGCCTAAATATTGAAAACAGTATAAAAATGTTAATTCAAACATATTAAAAGAGTATTAAATTGAAATAAAATCCAGTATGTATTTCATCAACGGATGAATAGTGTACTGTACACAATGGAAATGCAGTACATTACTACCGCTTGCTCAAGTTTGCCAATGTGAGATTGTACATGGCACACTATTAGCTGATGGAATGGAAGGTGACCAACCACAGCACTATGTTCTATATCCTGGGCGCTGACTGGCTCAGTGACTGTAGCATGGTTCTGTTTGCTCTCCTGCACTGTGCCCATACAGTCAGCATCTCTTCTTGTCCACTTCACATTGAGTACCCATATAGAATTTTACATGTTGTTAAAATTATGTACGTTTAAGAATGTACGAAGTCTTTAAGAGCACATGAAGTATTTATAAAAGTGTGGGAAAGGTTAATAAGAGAGTGGGAAAGGTTTATAGAAGTGTGGGAAGGGTTTATAAAGCCTTAAATATATATATAAATATTAAAATAAATATAACACTGCTACTTTACAGATTTTCACCTTTCACAGGTGTCTCTGGAACGTAGGTGAGAGGTCACTGTATATCTTTAGACAAGATTCAGTGTTGCATGTGCATTACTAGACTATGACTACTTTAGGCAGGCATTTTGTGTATTTGTGTGTATGTGATCTATGCCATTTAATAGACAATGTCCAAACATAGCAGCTGGTTCTTTTTCTTTTGGACTACTGGAGCAGTTTCCTTATCTCTGGAAAATACAAACTCATTTACCGAATTTTATTTCCTTAGTACTCTCTTCATTTCCCCTCACCTCTGCAGTCCTGATATTCTTTAAGCCTTAGCAGAACCTAATTTCACTCTAGCAACTTGCATATTTGCAAAATTGGATGCCTACTTTTATTTTGAGTGCATTGCTCCAGGGAAGTGTCCCAGTTCCCTCACATATGTGTCCGTGTGTCTGTGTGTGCACACCTGTGTGTGTACACATGGTCTTCTACTCCTTGGTGCCCTGGCCCTCCAGTGTTCTCCTAGGGTTCACATAGGCTTCTTGATGTGTGGTTACAAATTAATTGGCGGGGGTCCTGTTTTAGAGGCCAGAGTCTCAGAAGGAAGTGACCATGTTTGTTGATTTCCCAAACCAGCACATGATTGTTATCATGATAACCAGGAAAACTCCTGTGGGGAACAACTTTATGGCTCCAATATTCACTAATGTACTTAGCTAGTTTAGGCCACCTAGTCTAGGTCAATTAGGCCAATTAGTGTCTTTTTACTCAGTGGCAGGAAAAATCCTTACAAAGGATAACAAAAGATGAAAAAGCATGTTATTTCCCCATAAAGACAGTCCAGACATAGGTTGCATGACCAGTACAGATTACATCCTTGGTTTGTCCATTCATTCCTTTACTTAGTCACTTGATGTGCTTATAATTGCTCTGAGCTTAAAAAGGAAAAGAAAACACTGGGATTTTTAAAAGCAAATCACATATACCTGTTTTGCTTTATAATGCAAGAAATTAATATTCTTGTTAGTTTGATATGATTAATTCATAGTTAAGCATAGAGAAAAGTTCAAGAACACATTTGCTCAATTTAATTCCAGAAAATGTGTCAGCCTTTGTGAATCTCAGCAGGTGAACCTGCAGGCCCCACCGTGAGGCAGCAGGATTATGTGCTTCCTCTTCCGGGGGTCTGAGTAGCTGTAGGAGTGTGTGACAGCATCCACAAGGGTGGAGTATTCCAGAAGAGAGGACTTTTTTTGAAAATGAAAATATTCTTATTGTGTTTGATGATTGTAAAAGGAATGTATAAAATGTTTTCAAGCAGCTTAGAAATGCATATATTGGAGTCAAAAAGAGGCCTTACTTGTCCCATTTTCCCTCCTCAGAGAGAACTCTCAGCAGTTTGTGTATAGCTGTTCAGTCTTTTAAATTTAAATATAAACTGTGTTTACATGAAATTACACATTTTTTCCTGAAATGAGCTATGTTACTCTCATTAGTAATTTTTATTTTTAACTGACATACAAAACTGTATATTAATGGGGTGCCATCTGCTGTCTTCATACATGCATACTTCACAAAATATTTAAATAGAATTAAACACATCTATCTCTATCATTTTCATGGTGAGAACTTTCAAAATTCTTTCTTTAAGCTTCCTCAAATACATAGTATGTTATTTTCATCCACAGTCACAAACAATGCAATAGAACACCACTGCTTCTTGCTCCTGCTTAACTGTAACTTAGTACTCGTTGGTCAAACTTTCCTCACCCCTCTCCCTGCCCCTCTATTCTTCTACCCTCTAGTAAGCAGCACACTACTCTCAACTTATGTGACATAATGTTTTAGATTCCATATATGACTTAGAGCATGAGGTATTTGTCTTTCTGCTCCTACATATTTTACTTAACATAAGAATATCCAGTTCCATGCAGGCTGCCACAAACGACAGAACTTCATTCTTTTTCATGGCTGAATAGCATTCTATCATGTGTATGTATCATCTTTCCTTTTTCCATTCACCAGTAGATGGATACTTAATTAGGTTATTTGCATTTCTTGGCTACTATGGATAGCATTTCAGTGGACATGAGGGTGCAGATGTCTCTTTAACATACTAATTTCATTTTCTTTCAATACATACCCAGGCCAGGGATATAGCTCAGTGGCATAGCACTTGCCTGGCAAGCCTGAGATCAATACATACCCAATAGGGGGACTGCTGGAAGAGAGAGTAGTTCTGCTTTTAATTTCTAAAGAAACCACCATACTCTTTTGCATAATGGCTATACCAACACTTTGCAAGGATTCCTTTTTCTAGACAGCCTCAACAACATGTTATCTTTAGTCTTTCTGACAATAGTCATTTTTTACTGGGGTAAACTGATAGCTTATTGTGGCTTTGATTTTCATTTTTCCAATGGTTGGTGATGTTGAGCATTTTTCACATATATATGGACTATTTCTCTTCTTTTGAGATATGCCTGTTGAGAGGTTGCACATTGGCTAATAAGCAGCCTGGGGCTATATTTTGGGGTTCTTCATACATTCTGGCCATAGATCCCTTCTCAGACATACAGTTTGCTAATACGTTCTCCCATTCTATAGGTTGTCTCTTCACTCTATTGATTGCTTCTTTTGCTGTGCATACAATTTTTAGTTTGATGTAACTCCATTTATCTATATTTACTTTTGTTTCTTGTGTTTGGGGATCTTGTCTTAAAAATTCTTGCCCAGGGAACTTCTGGGAAGATGATGGAGTGCTGAACATTAGAGAAACAGCCTGAGATTTGGTATTCAGATGCTAAAATATAGAAACATGAGGAAGAAAAGAAGGAAGGAAGTGGGTTCCCAAGACTGAGCAAGGACCTGAAGTAAGAATTGAAACCAATGGAGAGAACAAAGAGAGAGGCCTTAAAGCAGAAGGAGGTGGCAAGACCTCTATGGCGAAATGCTTCAGTGAAAGAAATGGAACATTAAATGCAATGGGCTGCAGTGGTTGCTCAGTTATTCGGGTTCAGATGTCCCTCAAGAGAGGCTGATTGGCTGGTAACCACCTTGGAGAGGAGCCAATCAAGCTCAGAAATCAGAGTAGCTACAGACTGGCTCCTATCAGCTCCTAGTGTGAGGGTGAGGCAAAACTAAGTTCAAGTCAGCAAAGGATGAAGGAGCTCAGTTAAAGCCAGCAGGCAGCACACAAACTGTTGTACATTGAACAAGTGAGGTTCCCTCACAGCCAGAAACCAGCCTGAACTAAAGTGGAAGTAAAGGTGTAAACTGGCTGGATTATCCACTATCCTACTGTAAATCTATGGCTGCCTTGGTGGGATTAATCAAAACAGATCTGGGGGAGACTTCCGGGAAGATGGCGAACAGGTGAGCGGCAGAGGGAATCTCTCCCAGAGACCGATCCTTTGCGCATGGGTGCCCGGTCCATGTATGCAAAATTCCAACTGATCGTGTTGCTCTCTGCGGCCTGAGCATTAAAGGGCCGGCTGGATAAGCCACGTGGCGAGAAGTGGGGGGATCCTGAGAGCTGGGCGCCCAAGGGATCGGTGCTGCGGCTTGGACCGCAGCTCGGCTCAATCCACGTACAGCCGAGAGAGCGACTGCGGCAGGACAGACCCTTCCAGCTCCTGAACCCGATCAGTTTGGAGGCGGCTGTAACCAGGATTTGTTGGAGGCGGCGGAGCAGAGTAAACTCAGAGAATGCGCTACTGGGGCAGATTACGCCAATCTGGACAGCGGTCCGGGATCCCGCTCAGAGCCCCGCACCTGCAGCCGGCGCCACACAAACTGTGGCAGCTGCGGTCGGCAGGATTTCTGAGTGGGGAAGAAGCGCGATCCAAGGAGATACAGCTGAACGGCATTGCTGTCTGCACGATCCCAGGTTGAGTTGATTGGGCGCCCTGACCGTTTTTTCCTGAGTCAGGAAGAAGCTCTGCCCAGCCAGGGACATCCAAGCAGGTTTACTGACTGCAGGATCCCCTGGGTAGGAAGAGTTAGCTAGGCACCCCGACGGGATTTGTGAGAGGGGAAGGAGCTCCACCCAGGGAGGAACACCTGAGTGGCCTGCCTGCAAGGTCCCTGGGGTGGCGAGCTGTTTATACGCCCCAGCCAGATCTTGGGGTAGGGAGTAGAAGCAGAAATCTCAGCAGACAGCTTCAGGGACATTCTCCCAAAGAAAAGGAATCCTTGGAGCAGCCTCTGCAGCAGACCTTTGCCTGCTGAATGGCCCAGGGAATTTATAGCTCCACATTTTGAATCTGATACCCAAAAATGGGAAAACGGGAACAAAACGCAGTCTCAAAACTCAACCCCACCCAGAACAAGTTTTGAATGCGAGGATACAGGGAAACCAGGAAGCCACACACCTGCAAGTTATGAAATGATTGCATCCAAAATGAAACAACTCCAACAGGCCATAAAAGAGCTTAAAGCAGAAATAAGCCACATACCTGCAATGATCTCTCAGACAAAAAACGAGCTGAAAACAATGATGGAAGAAATGTTCCGTACAAGAAGAAATAGAAAAAAGACTAGAAGAAAATAGGAAACAAATGGAAACGTTACAAAAGCAATTTAGGAATGAATTACCAAGAACGAAACAGGTCCAAAGAGAATGCCAGGTTTTGAAAACTTACACTGAAAGCATGCAAAACCGTTTAAATGAAACCGAAGATAGAATTTCAGAACTTGAAGACAGCATGGCAGCTTATGAGCGTGAAAGGAAGAATCTCATGATATCATCAAAGACACAAGAAAAGTCAATCTAACAGCTGCAAGATGAGGCAAAACGTAACAATATTCGAGTTATAGGAGTGTGTGAAACAGCAGGAGATCTCACAAATGATATAAAAGGAATATTTGATGAAATAATAGCAGAAAATTTCCCAAACAAGGTAAAAGATACTGAAGTTCAGTTAAGCGAGGCATACGGAACCCCAGTGATCCATAACCCAAAGAAAAACACACACAGGCATATAATAGTCAAGATCCCAGATATCCAGCAAAAGAACACAATATTAAAAGCTGCTAGAGAAATGAAACAGATCACTTATAAAGGAAAGCCCATCAGAATCACAGCAGACTTCTTAACAGAAACCATGAAATCAAGAAGAGCTTGGAGCGAGATACTACAGATTCTGAGACAAAACAACTTCCAACCCAGACTGATGTATCCTGCAAAATTATCCCTCAAATTCAATGGAGAAATAAAATACTTCCACGACAAAGAACAACTGAAGAACTTCATGAGTGCCAAACCAGCATTGGAAAAAGCACTAAAAGATATTCTAGACAGAGAAAAAAG
>PVLD010009892.1:0-74033 GCA_004027595.1 Dinomys branickii | reverse complement strand
TTCTTTGTCGTGGAAATATTTTATTTCTCCATTGAATTTGAGGGATAATTTTGCAGGATACATCAATCTGGGTTGGAAGTTGTTTTGTCTCAGAATCTGTAGTATCTCGCTCCAAGCTCTTCTTGATTTCATGGTTTCCGTTGAGAAATCTGCTGTGATTCTGATGGGCTTTCCTTTATAGGTGATCTGTTTCATTTCTGGCAGCTTTTAAGATTGTGTTCTTTTGCTGGATATCTGGGATCTTGACTATTATATGCCTGTGTGTGTTTTTCTTTCGGTTATGGATCATTGGGGTTCTATATGCCTCGATTCACTGAACTTCAGTATCTTTTAGCTTGTTTGGGAAATTTTCTGCTATTATTTCATCAAATAGTCCTTTTATATCGTTTGTGAGATCTCCTGCTGTTTCACACACTCCTATAATTCGAATATTGTTACGTTTTGCCTCATCTTGCAGCTGTTGGATTGACTTTTCTTGTGTCTTTGATGATATCATGAGATTCTTCCTTTTGCACTCATAAGCTGCCATGCTGTCTTCAAGTTCTGAAATTCTATCTTTGGTTTCATTTCAATGGTTTTTCATGCTTTCAGCATTAGTTTTCAAATCCTGGCATTCTCTTTGGACCTGTTTCATTCTTGGTAATTCATTCCTAAATTGCTCTTGTAATGTTTCCATTTGTTTCCTATTTTCTTCTAGTCTTTTGTCTATATCTTCTCTATGTGTCCAGAACATTTCTTCCATCATTGTTTTCAACTCGTTTTTTGTCTGAGAAATCATTGCGGGTATGTGGGTTATTTCTGCTTTAAGCTCTTTGATGGCCTGTTGGAGTTGTTTCATTTCCGATGCAATCGTTTCATAACTTGAAGTTATGAGGTTTCCTGGTTCCCCTGTATCTTCACATTGAAAACTTGTTCCGAGTGGGGTTGAGTTTTGAGACTGCATTTTGTTCCTCTGTTTTCCCATTTTTGGGTATCAGATTCAAAATGTGGAGCTATAAATTCCACAGGTAGTTCAGCAGGCAAAGGTCTGTTGCAGAGGCTGCTCCAATGATTCCTTCTCTTTGGGAGAATGTCCCTTAAGCTGTCTGCTGAGATTTCCACTTCTACTCCCTACCCCAAGACCTGGCCGGGGGGCGAATAAACAGCTCGCCGCCCCAGGAGTCTTCCAGACTGGCCACTCCAGTGTTCCTACCTGGGTGGAGCTCCTTCCCCCCTCACAAATCCAGTTGGGGCGCCTAGCCAGCTCTTCCCACCCGGGAGATCCCGCAGTCCTTAAAGCTGCTTTGATGTCACACGCTGGGCTGAGCTTCTTCCCGATTCAGGAAAAACCGGTTAGCGCACCCACTTAACTCACCCTTTGATCGTGCAGACAGAAATGCCGTTCAGATGTATCTCTCTGGATGGAGTTTTTTTCCGACTTAGAAATCCCGCCGATTGCTGTTGCTCCAGTTCGCGCAGTGCTGGCTGCAGGGTTGTGGTTCTGAGCAGGATCCTGTACTGCTGCCCAGATTGGCGCAGTCTGTCCCAGTAGCGCATTCTCTGAGTTTCCTCTGCTCTGTTGCCTCGAACAAATCCTGGTTACAGCTGCCTCTGAGCCGGTCGTGTTCAGGAGCTGAAGCCGTTCTTCCCTCCGCACTCAGTCTCTCGGCTGTACGCGATTTGAACCGAGCTGCGGCCCAAGCGCAGCACCGATCCCTCAGGTGCCCAGCTCTCAGGATCCGCCCACTTCTCGCCGCGTGGCTTGTCCGCCAGCCCTTTAATGCTCAGGCCGCGGAGAGCAGCCCGATCCGTTGGAATTTTGCATCCACGGACCAGGCAGCCGCGCGCAAAGGATCGGTCTCTGGGAGAGATTCCCTCTGCTGCTCACCTGGTTGCCATCTTCCCGGAAGACTGGCCATGATTCTAATGATCTATTCTTTATAGTTGATCTGTTTCTTTTCTCTAACAGTTTTTAATATGCTGTTCTTACACTGAATTTCTGGGATCTTGATTATTATATGTGTGGGTGTAGATTTATTTTGGTCATGATTATTTGGAGTTGTATATACCTTGCTTTTCTGTTTGTCAGATTCTGTTCCTGTGCTTGGGAAATTTTCTACTACAACATTTGCAAATAGCCTTTTTCTGTCATTTGTGTTGACTCCTGCTTTTTTATTAACATCTGTCAGTCTTGTATTGCTTTTCTTTGCGTTGTCTTGCAGCTTTTGAGTTGTTATTTGTGGATCCCTTATTATTTTTAAGAGGTCTTTCTGTTCGCGACCACTAGCTGTAATCCTGTCCTCAGGGTCTGAAAGTCTATCTGCAGTTTCATTCACGTTGTTTTCCCAGCTTTCAATAGAATTTTTGATTTCTTAGATATCTGTTTGAATCTGATTTATGCATTCTATTTCTTGCCTATATTGTTCATTCAAAGTTTCCATCATTTTTCTATGGTCCTCTTTTTTAAAAAATCTATGTCTACTTTAGATTTGCTGAGCAATTCCTTCATTATGTTTGCCATTTTTATAATCTGAGAAATTATTTCTGATCCCATTTCCTCTATAGCCTTCATGGGTTTGTTAATTTATTTTAGTTATCATTACAGCAATTTCAGGTGTGTGTCTTCCATTTTCCTCTATCTTTATGTCTATCTTTATGGACTTGTTCTGATGAGGTGAAGTCTGGGATTGCATTTTGCTTCTGCATCTTATTTTCTACTGCAATAATTCTGTTTTTGTTTTCTATGGTGATCATTATAAGTTTTTGTGGTAGGTAGCTATATCACTACTATCAAAGCCTCTCTAGGAAAAGTCTGTTCTTTTCGCATTTCTTCTCTTGGTTTATGTCTGTCCCAAGATCTTACATTTCCAAGTAATTAAGAGTGAGATGTTGGTACCTGTGTGACTCGGTCCCCAGTCCTTTGGTGTAGGGCTGTGGTGAGGTTATTAACCTGGAGCTTCCTAGTATTGTTTTGGAAGGAAGAACAACTGATTACAATAGACATCTTAATTAAAGTAGTAAAATTAACAATAACAATAACATGAAGCACAGCTTAGAAACTGACACACTGTTGTAACTATTAATTTTGTGCCTTAAACCATAGGAACAAAATGTTTAGTCATACAATGGAATCAATTTTATTTTATTTTTTTTCCATTTACAAAATAGCATAACAACAATACAAACAATACAGAGTCACAGACAAAATAGTAGGAAATTATCAGTGATGGTTATATTACATACTGATATCTTCGAAGTGGTTTCTCAGGAAAACAAATAGAGACATGCAAGATTAATCAAATAATCATTAACTCTTCCTTTCAGTAAAGTGATAGAAGTCAATAGTAGAACTGTTCACTATCCTGTGTATACATACATACATAATTTCCCTTTTTTTCTTTTCTTTTTCCCTACCTCAATTGCTCTTTACTTTTGAGAATGTTCCTTTCATTTCCCAATGTCTCTCACACCTCCTAATTTTTATTCAATCTTTCAGGTTCTTATACTAGTGAGGCAATATGTTGCTTACACATGGAGGTCTTGTTTATTTCACTTAAGATTATGATCTCTAGTTGTGACCATTTAAAGGCCTGTAAAGGCCTGTAAAGTCCTCGAGTTTAAATTTCTTTATAGCTGAGTAATATCCCATTATATGAAAGCACCACAATTTTTTATCCATTTCTCAGTGGATGGACATTTGGCTTGCTTCCACAATTTAGTAATTACAAATTGCATTGCTATAAACACGGGTGCACATATATCACTGTGCTGTGATGTTTTCAGATCTTCTGGGAAGATGCCTAGAAGGGGAATGGCTGGATTGAATGGGACCTCCAGGCCTAGTTTGCTGAGGAATCTCCAAAATTATTTCCATAGCGGTTTCATCAATTTGCAGTCTCACCAGCAGTGAAGAACTGTTCCTATTTCTCCACAGCCTCATCAACATTTGTTATTGGTTTATTTCTTAATAATAACCATTCTTACTGGGGTGAGGTGAAATCTCAATGTTGTTTTAATTTGCATTTCTTGAATGACTAATGATGTTGAACATTTTCTCATGTATTTATTTGCCATTTGTATTTTTTTATCTGAGAAGTGTGTGTTTAACTCAGATGCCCATTTTTGGATTGGGTCTTTCAGCTTGGGGGGGCTGATGTTTTTTAATTCTTTGTATGTTCTAGATAGAAGACCTTTGTCTGGGGGATAGTCAGCTAAAATTTTTTCCCAATTTGTAGGTTTTCCTTTTACTCTTCTAGTGATTTGTTTAGACGTGCAGAAACTTTTCAGTAGGATGAGAATCCAGTTGTTCACTCTTTGAAGTATTTCCTATGTGATTTGGTTTTCCTTCATGAGGTCTCTGCCTATGCATCTTCAAGAATTTTACCTACTTTCTCTTCCAATAGATTTAGTGTTTCTGTTTTAATATTGAGATCTGTGATCCATTTTGACTTGAGTTTGGTGCATGGTGATAGACTTGGGTCTATTTTCCATCTTTGGCAGGTGGCAAGCCAGTTTTCCCAGCACCATTTATTAAAGAGGCTATCTTTCATCCAGTGAGCTTGTTTGGCCCCTTTGTCAAATATTAGGTGGCTGAGTATGTTTGTGGTTGTAGCTATATCTTTCAGCCTGTTCCATTGATCCTCAGGTCTGTTTTTTAGCCAGTACCAGGTTGATTTTATTACAGTAGCTTTGTAGTACAATTTCAGGTCAGGGATTGTGATTCCACCTAACTTGTCCTTGTTGCCCAGGATTGCTTTTGCTATTCTGGGTCTTTTGTTTTAGATGAATTTAGGGAATGTTTTCTCTAGATCTGTGAGATATGCTATTGGTAGTTTAATGGGAATTGCATTGACTCTGTACAAAAATTTTGGTAGTATGGCCATTTTCACAATGTTGGTTCTTCCTATCCATGAGCAAGGAATATTTTTCCATTTACTGAAATCCTCTTTGATCTCTTTTATCAGAGTACTGTAGTTTTCATTGAATAGATCTTTTACTTCTTTTGTTAGATTGATTCCAAAATATTTCAATTCCTTGGATGCTATTGTGAAAGGTATGATTTCCTTAATTTCTCTCTCAGTCTGTTTGTTGTTTTTATATATGAATGTTATTGATTTTTGAGTGTTGACTTTGTATCCAGCTACACTGCTGAATTTATCAATTTTTTCAAGGACTTTTCTTGTGGAGTTTTTAGGGTCTTCCATTTAGACCATGTCATCTGCAAGTATTGATAGTTTTACTTCTTCCTTTCCTATCCTTATTCCTTTTATTTATCTCTCTTGTCTAATTGCTCTGGCTAATGCTTCCAGAACTGTGTTGAATAGGAGTGGTGACAGTGGACAACCTTACTTGTTCCTGACTTTAATGTGAAAGCTTTCAGTTTTCGTCCATTCAGTGTGATGTTGGCTGTTGGTTTGTCATAGATGGCTTTGGTAAGATTGAGGTAAAGGCCATCTATTTCTATTTTCTTTAGGGGTTTTACCATGAATGCATGTTGGACTTTGTTTAAAGCCTTTTCTGCATCTACTGAAAAGATCATGTGGTTTTTGTCTTTGGCTCTATTGATGTAAAATTAATTGATTTAAGAATATTGAACCATCCCTGCATTCCTGAAATGAATCCAACCTGGTCATGGTGTATGACTTTCTTTATGATTTGCTGCATTCTATTTGCTAGTATTTTATGAATATCTTTGCATCTATGTTAATTAGAGAGATTGGTCTGCCGTTCTCTTTCTTGTTTGGATCTTTCTCTGGTTTTGAGATCAGTATAATACTTGCCTCCAGAAATGAGTTAGGGAGAATGTCTTCCTTTTCAATTTCATTGAAGAGTTTGAGGAGTGTTGGTATTAAATCTTCTGTGAATTTCTTGTAAAATTCTGCTGTGACTCCATCAGGATCTGGGCTTTTCTTTGTCAGTAAGTTTTAATCAGGTTTTCAATCTCATTAATTAATATTGGGTTGTTCAGGGTTTTTATATCTTCTTGATTTAACTTTTGTAATTTGTACATTTCCAGGAATCTGCCTGCTTCTTCTGAGCTTTCTGTCCTACCAGAGTAAAGGTATTTAAAGTAGGTATTAATGATCTTTTGTACTTCTGTAGGATCTGTAGTAGATTTAATCCTTTTAATTCCTTATTGCATGAATATGAATTTCTTCCTTTCTTTTTTTGATAAGGTTCACTAAGGTTTTATCAATTTTATTTATTCTTTCAAAACACCAACTCTTGATTGAGTTATTTTTTGTAGGGTTTTCTTCATCTCAATTGCATCAATTTCTGCCCTGATGTTTATAATCTCCTCCATTCTTTGGGCTTTTGGCTTGACCTGTTCTTCTTTTTCTAAAAGTTTGAGGTGCAGCATTAGGCTATTTATTTGTTCTCTGTCTATATTCCTTATGTGTGATTTCACTGCTTTAAATTTCCCTCTAAGGTCAGCTTTCATTGCATCCCACAGATTCTGGTAAGTTGTATCTGCTTTTTCATTTGTTTGTAGATATTTTAATATTTCTTCTGTGACCCATTGGCTGTTCAGGACAGAATCAATTTTAAATTAGGAGATTGTATGCAAAATGTTTCCCCTTGGTAGAGTGATTTTACCCTGTGGTGGGAAAATTTAAGACACGGAGTAGATAAAACAAAGGTAACTAAAAAAGAAGTAGAAGCAAGGCTGGGGGAGAAAAGATGATCCCTAAGCTTTGGGAACTAGAGAAAAGGGCAGAGAAGAAAGAATGAAGGCGTAAGCAAGGAGTCATCTTAACTTGGTCTCGGGGCTTTGGGAATGGGATTAGTTTTCTGTGCCTGGAGTGCCTCCCAGCCATTTAGAAAAGAGAGAGAGAGAAAAAAAACAAGAATATAAGAAGGAAATGGAAAAGAAAGCTAGAATACATAATAAAAATAGAAAAAAAGGAGCAGCCCCACCCACCAGCCTCTGTTCTGTTTATTCCTCTATTCCAGGGTTTCCAAGCAAACTGGTTTACCCAATTTAGCAGCTGCTGACTCCTATTGTTAATGTTGCTTCTACCTCACTAGTCCCACCTGTCCACTGTGTGTCCTACTTGTGTCTTCCAGTTGCCTGGTCCTATTGATTTAGTGGGGAGGATCCAGTCACGTGGATTCCTTTGCATTTTCTTCATAGAGGCATTCAAAACATCCAACCTAGTTTGTAAGGACAAATATATGGAATCAGTGTCTTGGTGGAGTATGGCCATGTGCTTGAAGTGCATGTGGAACCAGAAAGTATGACAATGGCCAATTTTGAAAGGTATAATCTGACATCAAGGAGCAGGTGTTGTCATGATCACGTTGTGTTTTAGATTAGCTAGATTTTCTTCTTAAGTGTCAATATTGAATTTTTGATTTCTGAGCAGAATAATGACTATGATCTATATTGTTGGTCAGAGCAGAGATTGTTGATTCTAGTGTGATGGTATCCATTGTAGTGTCTTTCAAAAATTCAGAAAATATTAAGCAATATTTTTGTCATATTTGGGGTATGTTTTATTACACTGACAAAAACACAAACTCAAATTGATTTAATAAAAAAGAAAAGTTATTAACTTATGAAACTGAAAACAATTTTAGGGTAATGCTGGCTGAACACAGAACTGGAATCAATGGATTCATCAGGAATCAATGTCGGTCCATCTCTTAGTTTTGCTTTTCAAGTTTTACTTCTTAGGCAGATAATTAACAGAGTAATAACTGTATAAGTTATCTCTGTCACTAACTCTGAAGGAATCTCTGTCACATCTCTGCTTTTCAAGCCTTGATTTCCTATGTCAATACCTTCACAAGAGGTATGAGGCAGAATCAGAAGATCCTGGCCTCTTAATAAATGTGCCTATCTCATTACATAGTAGATCTGACACTATATCACGATGAATCAGAGTGGTTCTGATGATTATCACTATTGATTTGAAGTCAGTGGAGTCAAATTATCCTTGTTCATATTTATTTCCACACTCTAAAGCAGTAACGGTGAACTTTTTAGAGCTTTAAATAATACAAGCAACCTGCGGTGGTATGCATGTCATATGTTTGCCATCAGTGGCCTAATGTGTTGAGTCAATCATTAGAGAACATTATAACATGAATAGATGATTGGGTAAACATTGTGTGTGTTTGTGTTAGGCATTTTATAACACAGTTGCATTTTTTTTTTTTTTTTTTTTTTTGGTCCTTTTGAGACAGGCTTTTGCTATGCAGTTCAGGCTGGCCTTGAGCTCACTTCGTAGCCCTGGCTGGTCTTGAACTCACAATGATGCTCCTATCTCAGACTCCTGATTGCTGAGATTACAAGCATGTGCCACCATGCCTGACTTCCTTTGCATATGACAAAAAAACCCTAAACACTCATATTTACACTAGAAAAACAGATATTGAAAAGCAAACCAATAGAAAAGCATAGGGTGTAGACTGTGATATCTCTCTGGCTCAGCTGGATACAGGTATCAGGTTATGTTTTTGCAGTCTCTCTTCAATCATTATGCTTGTCATTTCTTGATTGGGCTTTTGTCTGGCAGATTCATTCTTAGCCAGGTGTTCGTCCCATGACTGCATGTGGTGAGCTCAGAGTAGCAGCCTGTCATTTTTGCAATATCCACGGATGTCCAGGTGTCATCCCCATTCTCCTATTGTTGTATAGGAGGAGACGTAGGTCACATATCCTTCTCTCAGAACATGTTACTGTACAGAATTTCAGACAAGGAGACAAGAAACTAACAATGGTTGTTGTGTTACATATCGATATCTTCGAATTGGTTACTCAGATAAACAAATGTAGACTTGAAAGATTGATCAACGCTTAAACATTAACTGTTCCTTTCAATAAGCAATAAAAGTCAAGAGTACAGCTGCGTTAGCTATTCTCTGTAAACGTATAGGCATGTTTTTCCCCTTCTTTCTTTACTCTTTTCCCTCTTCCAGTTGTTCTTTCCTTTTGAAAAGTTTCCTCTCTTCACACTGTTCATTGTACCCCATAGATTTTATTCACTCTTTCAGGTTCTTACATTAGTGAGACAATACGGTGTTTACACATGCAGGTCTGACTTATTTCACTTCTAAGTATGGTCTCTAGTTGTGTTCATTTACCTATAAAAGCCTCATGTATTGTTTTTGTGTTATATTCTGAATGTATGTGTGTTTGTTAATATGTTTTCATTCTTTTATATTTAACATAAAAAAGAGAACATGTTGCTAAGTCTGTCCCAACCAAATTTCAAAGGTGAAAATATATAATATCTGGTCTTCTACAAAGAGGTTTCACTACTGTCAACAGAAATTGAAATGCTGGGATGTGATCTATTAAGTAGCTCTTCCTAAGTGAATGATCTTGGACAAGGTTTTCATCTTTCTGAACTTTAGCTCTATTACTTTTTATTGATAGGAATAATTACTCCAGAACATGAGACTAATGCTTAAACGATTCAAGATTTTTAAAGAGTTTTCCTAGGTACCTGACATAGAGTACATCTAATTCTTTCACTGCTTCCTAGTGTAGTAATAAGATTTGTGAGGAAACTAAGTGTAAATAAGAGCTTCTCTGAAACCATATCACAAGGTCATTTTCCTCTATATTTTATAAATGGAAGCAGGAACATCTGTATGATATTTTCTATAGGTCTGAGCAACTTTAACCATCAAGCAGACATATCGCAGGGACCAGTAGAATAACATTAGTTCCTGTATTCTTTCAGGAGCTTGCAGTGTGGAAGTAGCTCCAGTTATGAAATGGTACAATGTTTTTGGCCTGAACTACTCATGTAAAAAACGTCACACCACACAGAAATAACTGAAGGTGCTCTGTCTGTGTTACCATCCCAGGGAATATTAGCCAACCCATGTAAAGGAGTCAAGAGAACAATGAGACCATCAATCAGTGTGTTCACTGGCAATTCTCTGCTCTCATATTTTTTCCTGCTGTCCTGAGGACAAACATGATGTACTATTGTCAGAACTTAGGAATACACAGCAATTTGAATGTGTTTTTCAGAATGAAGCCATACCTACATAGCTGTAGAAGTTCTGAAAGCAATTAGTTGTAACTGGTCTCAGCTATGAAAGACATACACAGGAGGCAGTTTGTGTGCTCTCCCTTTAATTCCCAATTTATTTTTGCTTGAGGTTGTTCTTTGGGTAATTTTTCTAATGACAAGTGTACTGTGACAACCTTCCTTCTAGTGCATATTATGAGCCTCAGGTTTTCGGTCTTGACATAATCCATTAGTGATTCCATTACAAGCCCATATAAAAACACAGAGCTGGTCAATTCCTATTATAGTGAAAACTTTTGTTTAACAAAAGGGTTCTCAATGTCTTCTGTGGCATAATTAATTCAGATAGAATGGAATAAAACATCCTGGCACTATCAGTATTTGGAAATTCGCTTCAAATTCCTCTTAAGTAATTACTCAATTATTTATTGCTTATTCAACAATTTAAAAATATCTTCCATGTTTACTGCTTGGCACTGAGTTTATGGCAGTAGACAAACCAGTATTTCTTTTTTTTTTTTTAAGGGAAATCACATTCTAGAACATAGCAAAGAGAGTGATGTCAGTTTTCTTAGGTTGCCATAACAAAATGCCATGGATAAAGTGGATTGGACAATGGAAATTGTTTTCTTAAAGTTCTGGATGTTAGAATTCCAAGATCAGTGTGTTCACAGGCTTGGTCCTCCAGAAGCTTCTCTCTGTCTTGCTGATGGCCACTTTCTCTCTGTGCTTTTACAGGGTCTGTCTTCTCCTCGCCTCTGCCCTGGCTGTCTCCCTGTGACCCAGATTTCCTCTCACAAGGACACTAGGCATATTGGATTTCGCCCAAACTTGGCATCATTTTTACTTAATCACCTCTGGAAATGCCCTCCCCTCAATGGCACATTCTGAACTGCTGAAGATTGGGGATACCACATAAAATTTTTGACAAAGGGCACAATTTCTTCTTTACTACACTGTAAAGCAAGCCATTGAACATGCATTATTTAAGACAGTACTCCAATATTATAAAGAAAAATAAAGCAAGATAAATAACTAGGGGGAAAGAGGAACACTGTTTTAAGGAGGACGTTCAGAGGTGGCCTCTTTTTTGAAGTAGCATTTAAGAAAAGGGAAGACACGAAACCTGGGAATATTTTGGGAAGAGGTATTTTAGTCAGAGGTAATGGCACTCAGTGTAGTGGAAAAAATGCTAAGGGTCACCATAATTGGGCTAAAGAATATTAGGGCAGAGTTGAGTACAGAGAGGTAAGTGGGTCTATGATAAAAGGTCTTAAAGGTCTACTGGAAAACAGTGACCATATGCTGGAGAAAACAGATTATTGAAGCCACAGTTAAGTGTGGTGTGACTTGGAGCTAGTGAGATTGTGGAAGGTACTACAGAAAGGATTGGCTACATAATTTGTAAGACTCAGTACAAAATTAAAACGTGGGAGTATCTTGTTCAAACTTCACCATGGGGCATATAATCAAGTGCCGGGGCCCAGGGCAAGGTTGTGCAAATATACAAGAGCAGTAGTCGGTTCTACACAGACTCTTCTTCAAAGGTGGAATGCAGGCGGTATGGCGGCACACACCCAAAACTCCAGCTCCTTCTGAGGCTGAGGCAGAAATATCACGAGTTTGACAGCATGGGCAAATCAGTGAGACTGTCTCAAAAAATAAAAAAGGCTGGGCATGCAGTTCAGCGGTTGAACCTCCCTGTGTTCTATCCCAATACTGAAACAGAAAAAAGTGCAATGTACAGTCAAAAGGTGTGCAACTTTATGGAAAGTACCTAACTGGGCTTTGGATTTGAAGTCCTTGGTTAAAGTATTTAATCAGTGCCTCTGTTTTGTACCAGGGAGACACTGGGCACATAAAGCAACACAACTTGTCTTAAAATTTTCATTGGTTAAAAAAAAGACAATATACCCCATCTGATAAGGTATGATTTGGGTCTATTTTAGCCAAAATAAAGATTAAAATGTTTGGTAAACTGCAAGATTTCATATAATTATTAACATTTAAAAATACACTTAGTTTTCTGCTCCTTCGTATTCCTCTTTGACATCTCCTCCTTCCTGTAATTCCTCAACAGGGAAAGGATTTTGTGAACTAACGGTGATGATTTATACTGGAAATAAAGATTATTCAACTTCATTTTATGCAAGATATCAGTCTCACTATGAAATACATTTTATTATGGGCAAGAAGCCCAGGCACTAGATTGAATGTTATGCTCTGTCCCATGACATAACTGAAATTGTATATCAATTGTCTTTATTCCTCTGGAGTAATTATTTGGTAGAATGAACCAATTCTAAGTGAACCTGTTTTCTTGGCCTCATTCTCTCTGCTTCTTTCTCCTTCAGATAGTCATATCTTTGTCATTTTGGCCCCACTCTCTCCCCATTGTGTAGCTGACTTGTGTGTCTCATCCTGAGAGGGCAGGCAACTGGCTGTCATCAAAGTCACTCTATGGCCTGGCCAGTGGGGAGCCATGAAGAGCCATCTGCTTGCCTCTGCTGCAGAAACTGAGTGTCACCTCTGCAGTAGTCTTGTTTAGAGAAGGATAATAGAGTTATTATTAACTAATTGCGTTGTTTGCCAAAGAAAGGGGCATAGTTTTAAGCAACGAATAAGGAGGAATATGTAACCCCTGCTGGTAAGCTTGCATACTTAACTGCATGGAAATTATTTTCCTGTAATCAAGTCAGAAATGACAGCAGGATGAACCTCCTTCTGCGTAAAAGCTCAAACATGCTTACATAACTGCTAAGAGTATCTGACTTGGTGAAACTTCAACAAATTATTGTTTTATCTTTTACCGTCTCCCTTTGTAGCATCGTTCTAATCCTACCCATTGTTCATCAAGTTACAGTGGCAACGTAGGATAAGGGAAGAGCATAGGTGTTGCCAACAGACAGGCTTACATTTGGACTCGCTTTTCCAGTTACTGTCACGGGATAGTCAGAAGGTCTTGGGATTGTTTCCTCATCTGTGAGATGGGCATTATAATACCTTCTTCAAGGTGTTGAAAACTCGGAAGACATTCTGACAGTCATTGAAGGTGGTGCTCAAAGTAGATGGTCGACAATTGTTAGCACTTACAATTTGCCAGTGTTGAGATTATTGCTTTTCATTATTTTCACCTGTTCAGAAATAAAAGATCCTCACTACAAGAGATGTAGGTATCTATTTAGCAGTCATGTTGTCCTGATGGAGGTTGACAATTTGACTGAAGTTAACTATTACTTTAATACAATTCAATATGCATATATTAATGAGTGATTACAGGGAAATCATTCTGTGTAAAGCTGAAGGTACGAAAATGAATACTAAATTTAAAAGTTGTTAAGATGGTCAAGATATGCAGCTGTGGAACTAATAATTCCTTTTCAGTGAACAACACTTCATTGCTCTAGTCTTTTTTAATGCTCTCTACAGGAAATGCTGATATTTTAATTAGGTCTATTGTACTAGAAAGCATTTCATAATGTTTACAAGATCCAAAAATTTGATATGATTTTTTGGATGCAGTATCTCTGACTTCACACACATTTTGAAAATATGCATTCTGATTTGAATTGGAGGCATTTCTTTCTCAATGGTGTTTCTACACGGAAGTGGAGAAGTACTGAATTTAGTCTTTGTGTAGGTCATTGCGCCTAGTCTTTGTGAAGAGAAGACCCAAAGCAGGTGTGAGCAAAAATGAGGAAAAAACAGAGAAGTGTATTTTAAAAAGTCAAGAAACAAGGAGAGAATAAAAAGAGCAACTTAGTGAGGAGAAAATGATGCAAAAACTGGGTATATATGACAAATGGAAGACAGAAAGGAATTTAAGCAAGGAGCAAGGCAAGCGAAAGGGGAATGTTTGTCAGAATATATGGTCACATCACAAACTCTTTGCTCTTGGTTTGCAAAAGGATTTTCTTGCTTGAGAAGATATTTTTAATACATGACATTTTGTCTATTACCTGTATTTCTTAGAACATTGAGAATCCTGGTCACCGATCTACAAATCTATTGGATCAAACATAAATTTCACAAAATTCTAGTTACTTTAAAAGAACTCTTGCTTGATCTCAAGTGGATGTAATACCAGCAGTAGATATCAGTTTTGCCATTCACAAAACAGTTTCCTTTTCCAGTGGAGTGTGATTAAAATTTTCATGTAGTTAAGTAAGAACACCAGAAATAACTCCACCATAGTCAGCAGATTGTGAGATTTAGTGACAAGATTCTTTCCAGTTCTTCCTGTAAATGGTGGGCTCTCATTCTGGAAATTTGAAATATTCACTGTTACCTGAATAATAAATATGATGGGAGGATTAGAGGCAATTTTTCTTAGAGTAAGATGTGCTCTGATTGCTTGTCTCATGTTCTAAAGTGACATTTGGAAGTTTAAATGCAACACATGGTAGTTTCCACCAGAGCAGGGCTAGATTTTATATAGAATATATAAAATATTCTTAACTGTCAAAAAACAGGTTTCTTGAAATATCCTTAGGAGTTCTTTTATTTTCTAGCGTGGTATTTATATTTTCATAAGCTTACTATGACACTGAAGGCAAACCTCTGGTGCTCTGATGAGGAACCTTTCAGAGCTTTCAGTAGATACGAACCGCCCGCTCTGGCACGCATGCCAGAGGTTTCGTAGCACTGTGCCAGTCCGTCAAAGAAAGGTTCTCAACCGGTATTTCACAAAGGGGCTAAGGCCACACAACGGGGGAAAGGACAGTTTCTTCAGTAAATGGTGTTTTGGACTCTGGATATTCACATGCAGAAGATGAAACTAGACCTCTCTCATTACACACAAAAGTCAATGAAAAAAATGAATTAAAGACTTAAATGTGAAACCCACATGATGAATCTACTAGAAGAAAACACTGGTGAAATGGTACTTGACATAGGTCTAAGATATGCTTTTTTTGATATGAACCCAAAAGCCCAGAAAACAAGAAAAATTAAACAAACAGGACCCTATCAACCTATAAAGCTTCTACACAGCAAACAGTAAAAAAAAATCTACATAATAGGAAAAGATTTCCAAATTATGTATCTGAAAAGAGTTAATAACCAGAATCTGTAAGGAACAATGTTACAGGAAAACAAAAAACAAAGCAAAACAATTAAAAAGTAAGTTAACTAAAAATGTGTAAAAGACCTGACTAGACATTTCTCAAAAACAAAAACATAAAAGCCAATAAGAGTCTGAAAACTGCTTACCATCACTAAACATCAGGAGAATGCAAAATAAACCACAATATCACCTCATGTCAGTTTGGCTATTATCAAAAAGATAAAACCTCACAAAAGCTGAGGGAGATAGAAAGGGAAAATCTTACACACTGTCAATAAGATGTTAACTAGTATGGCCATTTGTAGAAAACAGTATAGAAGTTCCTAAAAAATTAAAAGCAAAACTACCACATGATCTAGCAGTCCCACCACTGGGCATGTATGTATATATATGTGTGTGTGTGTGTGTGTGTGTGTGTGTAAGGAAATATAATCAGTACATATGAGAAACATACACATTCCCATTTTGTTGCAGGATTATTTACAATAGCTTTGCTACCTACTCATCAACAGATGGATGGATAAATATGGTGTACAGTATATCTCAGGTGCAATGGTATATATTACACAGTAGAATAATATTCAGCCATAAAAGGATAAAATCTTGTCCCTTGAGAAAATACAAGACTAGAGGACACTATTAAGACAAATACCATATGAACTCATGTGGAATTTAATAGTGTTGATCTCGTAGAAGCTGAGAGTAGAATGATGGCCACCAGACTGGGCAGAGTGGAGAAAGGCCAACAGTCACTGTGTTAGTGCTGGGAGGAGGAAGCTCTGACAATCCACTGCCTGGTGTGATTACAGTCATTATCAATAGTCAATTGTGTATTTCAAGAAGTTAGAATAGATTTTGAATGCACAACAGAGAAATGACATGCTTAAGTTGATGGGATTCTATGCTGAATTCGATCCTGATTTGATCATTACAAAATATATGTTTATTGAAATATATTGTACCTCTTAAGTATGCACAATAATCACATTATATATAATAAATATTACTGCAAGAAAAAAGAATAGGACTTTTCTTCCAGTGAGTTTATCTGCAAAAAGACTGCAAAATAAATGTCATTTTAGTTTTTAAATGAGAGCAACAACCCATTTGTCATGAATGTATCTTTCTGGTAGAAACAAAATTTTAAAAAAAGTTTTTATGCTACATGATAGCTTTGTAGAAATGTTTTTATATTTATTAGAAAACAACAAAGTGAGAATAGCAATAATGTTCCATTTCCCATTATTTTTTATAAACAATTTCCTTTGAAAAATTCATATGATAAAGAGCAAATTTCCCTTTCTCCAGAATATCTATTTTCTTTGATATTAATCTTACTATAAAGAATGCTATGAGGTTTACTGAATCTTATTTCTCTGCATCAATGATAGAACACAGAAAATAATCAAAGAGATTCCCAAATTAAATTTTGCTTTCACAACCATAGAAGTAGTAAGCCATGTCTGCAAGTCTCTAATAGTTCCTGCAAATTTTCTAAAGAATCCTTTGATACTCTTTTTTAAAACCACAATTGAAAATAAAAATGGTGGGAAGAAAGTCCAAAGCCAATGGGAAGCTCTTGTAAGTTAAATAATATTATTGTTATAGTTTAATCAACTTGAGCCATTGTAGTGCAATACTTGGAGCTGTAATCACAGAGAAGAATTTAAGGAAAACATTGTAAGAAGTATTTTGTCCTAGTCAAATTTTTTCATATGGAAGATATATATTATACAGTATACATTATTACAAATTAACTTGTCACACTGGTACAATATTTTAAAAATATCTGTTACTGTATATTGTTTACAAAGCAACTTGCTCCTATAAAAATAATAGATTTTGTCCTATAGTATTGAGCTTGGGTAATAATATCCCAAGTAAACCAAAAATCTTCATGGATTATTACCTTAAAGAAAGACTTCTGGTCTTTCTAAAATAGGATTCTAAACAAACTCTCAATATTTGTACAAAGTCAAGTTATGAATGGATTGAATGGCAGTGAATAGAATATGGGCTCGATTTCTGGTCTTTCCCTTGTCTGTGCCACTTGGCTTGGTCTTATTACGTTCTCAATTCCTCTGAAAGCTTGGGAATCCAGAGGAACTGGTCTGAATGAGGGAAAAAATGTGTGAAAATATCTTATATGAAGTTCATAGAATGGATCTAAAATTAGAGAACAGGAGGAGCGGTTGGGGAGAGACACACTGATGATGAATACATCCTTTCATTTTCCAGAGGCTGTTGTTTATTTCTCTTAGGCTACTTATTGTGGAATAAGTTGGTGCTCTGTAGAAGTGCTCGGGGTTTTTTTTCCCTCTTAGGTTCTGACTGGGACAGATGTTACCTCTCTACGAGGTCATTTTATTGGTTGCAGTTTGTGGCTACTGTGATTAATTAAAAAAATAAACCAACAAACCTTCCTTCTCATTCCATTTTGGAAAGCTGCTGTCTGTCTTCACCTAAATCCCTGTTTCTTACCTGAGTTCTGCATTTTCATGAATGTTGCTCACCTGCTGTGGTGTACAGCCTCACCTTCAACACCGGGGCAGTGGTGTGCTGATTTCTGCTGTGACATCTTCACACCTTATTATTCTTTCCACATGTAAATTACCTGGCTCATAAGTGCTATGTTATCATCTTAACTAATAACTTCCAGGAATTTTTTCACTTTGGTATCTGCCCCAAGTCCTACCTGTCACTTGAAGGTACCTGGTCTCTGTTCATTATCTTGTCCCTGAGATTTGTTTGACTTATACAGTTTTAGAACAACATTACTTACAAAGACCTATGGAAAGGACCTCTGAATTCCACATCAACACTGCTTCCCTCCATACAGAGAAGCCCTGAACAAATATTTCTTTATCTAAGAGCTAGTCCAAGTCTGACTGTCAATACGATTAAAAAACAAGAGTCCCAGAGGGTCAGTGCTTGTGTTTGATGTGAGAATCTTCTATTTTTTTCTCACTGCTAATTAATATAACTTTGGTTGAATCATAGTGGGTGTGAATCACTCTGAATCTGAGCAAAAGTTATAAATCTCTGAAAAGCTGTTTTATAATTGCGTGTGATGGTAATTTTGCTGTGCAAAAAGGTGGCAACCAAAGAGCCCATCCTGGAAGGAACGTTTCATAGTTGGGTTATGAGACAGCTGGAGAGCAGCAAAACAGGTATGGATCCAGAAGCCCCGCAGGAAAAGCAACTTTCATCAGGGCCCGACACGTTTGGTGATTGTAATGAAGTCTCTCGGTATGTGTAAGCCCTGGATCAAATGGGACCAATTGGCTATTGACAAGCGTTACACTAGTGCAAAACTGGATGAAAAACTGGCTATTGATCTGCACAGTTTCCAATAATGAGAGATGAGCTTCTTGTAAGAGTAAAGGACTTGGTGTGTTTTTGAAAGACATATGTGCCCTGGCCCAGGTGATACCCTGGGTAAACTGCAATTCCTCTAGGCTCAGCCTTCAGACACTGCAGCAGTGTTTAGTGCAGTCTTTCCAAGGCTCTCCAGGTGACAGGCTTCTTTGACTCTTTAAATTGATTCCATGATTCTGAATAGCAGTAGCTAAAGGTTGGCGTCTGACCTAGGAGGAGGGAGGCTTGTCCCGCCCTTAGAGCCCCTGAAATGGATTTCATAAGGGAGTGGTGCAGCCCCACTTCTAGGTGCAGTGAAGCGTGTTTCTAGCACTTTTCACACATCATAAATTAATTTGAAATGAACTCTCCTCCCACAAAACATAATACCAGAGATGGACTGTCATCATGGTTTCTCTGTAGCATAGTGCCTGAGGGGGGAAAAGTCATTTTCTTCTGCATTTGTTGATGGGACATGCACTATGTGCCAAATGCTAGGCTGCCATAAATGCGTGGCATGCGTGTCTAATTCAAAATAATTTGCAATTTGGAGTAGATTCTCCACACCAGCAGCGCTACACCTGAAGGAGTGGAAAGAGCACTGCATACTCTGTTTTGAAGTAGGTGCTGTGTGGAGCCCCCAACTGGTGTGTCAGAGGCCCCACATGGCCTCTCTTCCCTGTTTCTGAAATGAAAATATCAGCAATTATTCTTCATAGTTATCTAGAAAAGATGAGAAGTAGCAACTAGGACATGCAGCGCTATTTTACAATTATGTGTGGGCATTTGGTAAGCAATAAAGTAATGCAGAATCTTCTTCAGTAACGCTGCAAGGCAGGAAGCAGGAAGCCAACTTTATCAGACCTTAAAATTCAAAGTGATTTTGCAACTTGTGTGCAGCAAACTGCTGTCTCACATACAACAGAAATTTACTAAATTGATTAAATTAAATGTGCTTGATAACAGTAGTTTTCTTCTTTCTATTACCTCAGTATATAGTAGGAGCCATGGAAAAATATTATTTGTTTAATTGTACTACAATTGGAAATGATCATGGATCAAAGACAAAAGAGGTACTGAGGTAGAAGACCGAGGAGCAGGGAGAGCATAAAGAGGGAGAGGCTGTTTGTAGCCAGGTGTTAGGGTTTTGATCTAGAATGTCTTATACACCCATAGATGGGACTTTTTTGAAAGTGATTGGTCCAGCAGTGTTATGCTTGTCAAGTGTGTAGCTGAGTGTGCCTGTTCGGAAGAGGTACGTAAAGGAGCGTGGGTGGCACGTGGCAGGGCCAAAAGTACCCGCTGCTCTTCCGCCTTCATTCTCTATGCCCTGCTGTCATGGGCTGAGCACCTTTTCCTCCGCCAGGCCTTCTGTTGTCCTGTTTGTGCCATGGAGCCAGCTGGCCATGCACTGGAACTGATCCAGAATAAACCTCTCCTCCTTCAAATTGTAGGTGTTGGGTATTTTGTCCCAGTGACAGTGACTAAGTAACTAAGACAACGAGTATCCAAAAGTAATTAAAACTCACTTTTCCACAGCTTTTTCTCTTGCCCAGATTTTTACTGATCTCTGGAAGTAAGCACTTACTTGTCTACAGACCTCTTCTGTTTTATGGGTTCCTCTAATTCACTGTCAAAGCTGAGCTATTTATTTTTCTTCCAAATGAGTTCATCCTTACATAGTCTCTGTCTTAAAGAATGGTACCATCATTCTATACAGGATAGAAACCTAGCTGTCATCTCAGATTACTTTTCCTGCCTTCTGTCATCTCGCCCAACAGCTGTAAATGGTACATTCTCTACCCTTTTATAGCAAAGTCCACTGCTTTAGCAGTTTTTAATTGTTTTACTGGTTGACAGGACTCCCTGATCTACTCATGGTCTATTCACTTTAATTTAGCCTTCACCCTAAACCCATAGCCTCTTACATGCACATGTAATTTTATGACTTCCTTGATTAAAATTATTTGATATCCCTTATAGTTTACAGCTTAAACTTAGCATCTGATATTTTTCACAATCTGTCTGTGTTTGTTGCTTTCATCTTATTTCCTTTGCTGTCCTCTGTGGTCCATTCACGAAATGAAAAAAGCCTTCAGTATGTGTGGGTATTGTTTCACACTCTCATGTCACTGCATGTACTAATTTCATTACTGGTAGCATCTTTTTGTGTTTGGTATGTGGTTGACATGTATGTCTGGCTGTAGGGAGCTTATGCTTCTTTGTTGGTGAACTCCTTCAAGTTCTGCCCTTTTTCCACCTCTCTCAGTACAATGTGCTAATTGTAACATTAGTATTCATAGTGATTTAATTGCTAGTTTCTTCTTCTCCTTCAGTGATGCTAAAGTCTTTAGATACAAGAACAGTGTTTTTGAAATGCTGAATCTCTGGTGCAGTATAATCCCTGATATGTGTCTATAAATCACGAGTATACGTTTGTTTGGTGAACTTATAGGTGGAATGATAAATCCAGAGCTCAGTTGGGATACTGACTGGCCAACCAGATTGTAGAAGAGATCTATTATTTTGAGAGAGGGAGGTATGGGCAATGTGTAGTCTTAAAAGCTGAATAAAAATTTGGCCCTAATTTAGATTTGATTTACATCACTGGGGCATATTGGTTTTGGGAAACCAACAGCAGTTGGAGACTAATATGAGAGTGTATATAGAACAAATAACACACAAATCCGAAAGGAGCTTTTATTTTGTTAATTCAGTTTTAATGGAACGATGCGTTTAAATTACTCTCTTCTTCTCTAACTTCTTCCTTCTCTCCCTTTCCCTCTAGCTCCTTCCAAAAGAGAGAGAAGTAAGATGACTGAGTAGAATATTGCATCGGTCAGCTCTCCCAGCACCGGGCACAGTGCCTGCCGCCTGCAGCTTACAGGGCGAGGGTTTAATGTGGCGCACAGCTCCAGGGATTTTAATCCTTAGTGGGCTGGCTCCACGGAGGAGACGTCATGGTAGGAAGGCACGATGGAGGCAAGCGGCTCCCTTCACCACAGCCATGAAGCAGAGCGCATGGGGAAGAGCACCAGCAAGACGCGCAGCCTCCAAAGGCATGCCCCTGGGGGTCCGCCTCCAGCAGAGCCCTGCTTGCTAACAGCGCACTGGTGGATGAGTCTGCTAAGGAATACGGGGCCCCATGGTTGAAGCGCCGTCTAAATGCCCTATTTGTGAACCCATGAGGCTGTAGGGGGCATTTTAGATAGAAACTGCAACAAACATTTATTTCCATATAAATATATTTATGTAGTATAAATATATATTTATTTTAAGATGGTTTAACATATATTCAGATTATATACTTTTTTTTTTTTTTTTTTGCGGTACTAGGGATCGAACTCAGGACCTTGTGCTTGCCAGGCAAGCACTTATTCCACTGAGCTGTATCCCCAGCCCCATATTATATACACATATATGATTAGAGGCTTTAAAAATACAGTCTGATACAGTGTAGATACCATGGACAGAGCTAAGGCTGCCTTTCTCTGTGGACACGAAGACATCGAACTACTCCTGGGTGCATGTGGGGACCATCTTCTTTCTAGCCATAGTTAGTTAATACCGAACTAATTATGAATGTAAGAATTACAAATACTTTTTAGACAATCTGCCATATTCTACTGATGGAGTCAGAGCAGCATTGAGAATTGGTAGGCAACATTAGATATTTTTTTCCTTTCTAAAATCATCATCTTGGACTCTCTCCCAAGCTGAAGAGGATATAGCCAGAGAAAGATACATCCAACGCTGTCAGTGACATGAGGTTCACTAGAGACTGCCCAGCTTTAGTCAAGATTTGAAGGCATATAGGTACCTGAGAAGATTATTTTTAGGGTATGTTTTACTTTTGTGTATAAAAGTTAGTGCATAAAAGTAAGTGGTCTGGAAGACCACTTCTGAGATGTGCTCCGGGAAGGAAATACAGCCAGTTTCTGTGTTCTGAGCTCCAGTCCAGGGACCTTCATTTCCTCTTTCTAGCAGCACTCTGGTGGGAGTTTGCCATCCTGACCTTGTTATGGGAGAAACTGGAGTTCACAGTCAGAGGTTGCACTGGGTTCAACTCTGGGTCCAGCTCACTCGATTTCTGTGCACACTTTTTCTTCCCATCACCTTCCTTGCTGTCACATCCTGGCTGGCAGCAGGAGAGTCAAACCTGACAGGTGCTCTGGAAAGGTGGGAGTTTTCGCACGCTGGGCTAGTGGCGATGCCATAGAGGTAAGTCACTGTGAGCTCTGTCATTTATTCCTGTCTACTTTAAATCTCTTATCTGTAGGGTGAAAAGAATTTATAAAGCTTTCAGAGAAATGCTCTGTGATTACCAGCACTAGGCAAGCAATGACTTGCCTGTTTTCCACAGATAGCTGAAAAATGTGTCTTTTAGGGAGAATTATCTGCTTTCTTCCACTTAGATTCATATACAAACACAACAACAAAGAAATGTGTTTTGGAAATCCCCTAGTCCTAAGTGTGAGCAGATGCTTTCTATTTCAGGTTGTATTGAATCAAATGGGGAAAAAAAAAAAACAGGCAACAAACATGGAAAAATAAAATGATACAGTAAATATTCATTTATAAATAACTAGACTCCCTAAATCCAGTCTTGGTAACAAATTCCTGCTTTATGGTAACTCTTGTTAAGTGTAGAAATTCCAAGATATAATTGTGTGGTGTGAAATACCAAAAGTTCTCTACCAGTGTGCCAGCTAATTTTTAAGTCCTTGACAAAATAGTGAGGAAAGTGCTGTTTTCTATAACTTAAAAATACGTCCACAATGCATTCATAATTCAAATAAGTAGATATGATACAATTTTAACAAATGAAACAAATGAATAAATGAACAAATGAATGAAATCCTCAACACAAAAGAGTGTACCCAACCTAACTTAATAGGGTTCATATAGGTGATATTTTTATCTTTGATGAGAAAAGGGAAAAGTTAGGATTGGTATCTCCCTTAGCTTGAGGAAAGCTTAATCTTTACTGTCCTTTGCAGTTTCTCCATGCAGATGTCAGCCTCAGAATAATTCTTAACAAATGGTACTTTTAACCTTCTAGAAGCTGATTCCAATGGTATTGTGTGAGGGTATGAGGAAGCCCCAGATGCATAGATGGCTGACTGTAATGTGTTCTATTGAAAGGAAAAACTCAAGACCCTTGCTGTGTCCTCTGGATGGATCTGGAGTCACTAGGCATGGAAAATGCCACCCTCACCCTGCTGGACTTGAGGCTCTGGAGCAAGGGAATTCCCACAGAAAGAAATTTAAAATCTTCAATAAAGAGCCAGTTTTTGTACATTCCCACCAAAGTGAATGAAAATAACCTTTAAAATGTAGAGAGTCTGTTATTCTGAGTCTTTTATATTAAAAGCCTGCTGATTCTATTTGAAATATTTTTCCTTGTAAGTAACATTGTCCTGGCTGGAAAAAGGCTTTAATAAGCTGAGCATGGCAGGGTGATTATTTTGCTCCAGTTTGCTTTGCTGTTGAAATATTAAGCATAATCTTATGTGTCAACAAAACCACTTCAGGTACTCAGAATCATTTTAATTCCTCTTCCCATCAAAACAGAGTGTCAATAGTGACAGAGATTGGCATTAAAAATATATGTGAAATCACCTGGAGAACAGCACTTTTTACTGATAGGAGGTCTCTTTAGAAGCAGTGTCTGTCAAAGATTCAATTTGAACTCTTTTATTTTGGTTTTGAATTTTACAGAGCAGGCTTTTTTTTTCCCAACCTGCTCTGCTTTGCATCATTTGAACCTATCAGTAAAAGAAAGAGCTTTTCCTTTACATGCCCCTACGGGAGATGTTATACATCCCCACTGCGCGTCCTCAAACGGATGTGTGAGAAAGTGTATACAGTAAACACATATATTTTGTATTGTTTACATTTTATGTAATGCACATTACATACATTTAAATACACATACATGTTATATATTCTTAAGTACATGAAACATATTATGCAACAACTATATGGATATTCTTAAGTTTATATTCCCTCAGAAATAAAATGTAATTTTTAAAATTTATATTCCTCATTTTGTACATTCAAATTCCCCTAAATTAAAACCTGCTTTGAACGGGAAAAGCGTGCACTCCTGTGGGGTCCAGGAGAAGCTCCTGAGCATCACTTCTCCTTCTTATTTTCTTCGGAGTTCATTGTGTAAGTCCCAGGGCAGCATTTCATCACCGCCCCCGAGTGACGTCATCCACTCATCACAACATATATGGAGTGTTTTAGATTCCCACCCAAATAGCCAAATTAAGGCAAAAACATTTTGTTTTCTGTTAAATGCTATCCTTTTTGTTAGGAAGCACACTGAGATTGAGTAGTTTTTATGAACATATCATGTCATGTTTGAGGAGAAGTGATCCTCAAGTATTATTTAGTAAATAATTCATTTGTTAGGATGAGAGACCTAGGAAATATACATACATGCTGACACTTGGCAGGCATCGCTTTTGTTTTCTTGCTTTGCAAAGTCTTGGGGAATAAACCACCCGTGGATCTGAAAAATGAACATCATTGTGTTTCAATCTGGAAAGCAATAGATTCTACTGAGAGAGATAGGTAAGTATTTTTCTTATTGTTTGAAATTTATGAGCTGATCACTTATTTTTATAATGCTGGTAATTGAACCCAATGGTCTTTGCATGTGCTAGGTAAGTTCTTTACCACTTAAATATGCTCCCCCAACTCCTTTCAAAGACATCTTATTTTGAGGTAGAGTATTGCTAAGTTGACCACTCTGGCCGTGGACTTGTGATACTCTTGCCTCAAACTCCCAAGGAACTGGGAGTATACGTATGTGCCACAACATCTGTCCACTTAAAAAATTTTGGTACTATTAGATGTAATCAATCCATGATCTATCTATCTATCTAGCTAGCTATTCTCTATCTATTTATCCATGAGCTCAGCAAAAAATTCAGCTAGCATTTAAAAAATAATACCTACTGCTAGTGCAGCGCATGCGTACGGATGCACACTTGCACCTTTCGGTCTGATGGACAGATTGTTTAAACATATAGGAAATGTCAATTGCTCTGGCCCTGACCTTTGGCACAAGAAACTTGTGTTTCTAGTAGAAAGTGTGGTAAATGCCAAGTGCTTTGGGCACAGAATGTTTGCTCTAATGTTTTCTGTGTTGCAGCCTAAACTATAGATTTTCTGTCAGTCATTCTTTACACTGGTGACATGGACTAGACTGAACTATGTCTTAGTTGCATTTCTCTCATTGCTGAGAAAACTAGCCAACACCCAAAGGTTAAAGGAGGAAATGTTTATTTAGCTCAAAGTTTGTGGAGGTTTCAGTCCATAATCAGTTGGTTCCAAGGCAGGGTGGTGTGGCAAGAGTTCATGGCTGTGGAGGGGACAAGAATTTATGGCCGTGGAGGGGACAAGAGTTTATGGCCGTGGAGGGGACAAGAGTTTATGGCTGTGGAGGGGACAAGAGTTTATGGCCGTGGAGGGGGCAAGAGTTTATGGCTGTAGAAGATAGCAAAAGCAACAAGAGCAGAAAGAGGGGAGCGAGAGGTTGAACCCCTTTCCCTCCCTTGTATAGTACGAAGGCTGCCCGCCTCAGGGCAGGTGTAGCGCTCACACCTATAATCCCAGCACTGAACCATGAATCAATCACAAAATTTAGAAGCCTGCCCCCAAGACTTTATGAGGCTTTGAGAGGACACATAAACCAAAACCATAACATTCCACCCTTGGTCCGCCAAAGATTCATACACATCCCTCATGCAAAAGGTATTTTATTCCATTTAAAAGAGTTGTGAAAGTCCTAATAGTTTCAGCACTGCTGAAAAATCCAATCCCCAAGTCTTCTCTGAGATCTAAGGCAAGCTGTGAGCCCTTATACAAATGAAAAGATAAGTAAATACTTCCAACACTCAGTGATGGCACAGATAGACATTTTCATTCCAAAAATGACAAACAGGGATACAAAGGAACAGGACTGAAGCAAGTCCAAAATCCAACAGGGAAAACATTAAGTTTTCCTGCAGTCCCATGCACACCATCTCTGGCAATCTGTTGGCAGGTTGTGAGCTCCAAAGGGCTGGGGGATGCCACCTCTATGGCTCTGCCCCTCTGGAACATGGTGTAGTCACTGCTACTTAGGAATCTGAGACAGCCACCACTGACATTCTGGAACATTATATGGCTGCCATTCTGCAACATGGCGCTTTGTGGCTTTCCCCTCAAAGCAAAGTCACTTTTACATTTTTGAGGCTGCAAAAGGTGGAGTACTGCTGCTTCTCTTGATGTCCTCAGGCCATCTTTTCTATTCTCCTGATCCTTCTTATCAGTTAGGATTTACTCTTCTCTATCTTTGTAGTCCACAGCTTTACTGGAGTTTCCTTTCTGGGCAAACTAACATTTTAAATCATTCTGCTGTGCTCTTTGCTCTTGATTCTCAACATAAATCTGGGTAAAAGCTCCCAACAATAGCCGTGCCGCTACCTCAACATTCAACTGCCTTGATATTTTTTCTGCCAGTTTAATTAGTTTACTATCCTTAATCTTAGTCTCAGGCAAAATCTCTGGACAAGAGAAAAATACATACAAACTTTCTGCCAAGCCATAACATACATCATCATCTGGAGCCCAACAGCCAATGCAATCCTTCTGCCAGGAGAAGCCTCCCAAACCTGGTCTTTACTGGGAGGATTTCTATCAGCCTTCTGGTATTCTGAGCTCTGACCAGCATCTCCCACACAGAACAGCCTAAGGCATTCCAGTGCTGCCCTTCAAGGCAACATCTCTGAACCTTTCCAAAGTCTTTTCACAGTCCATTCCCAAAGGCTCTTGAACCAGATGATCAGGTAGTCACAACAACGCACCCACTCTCTGGGACCATATTCTGTCTTGGTTATTTTTTTTCTCATTGCTGAGACAAAATATCCAACACCAAAAATTAAAGAAGGAAAAGTTTATTTATCTCATAGTTTGTGGAGGTTTCAGTCCATAGTTATCTGGCTCCAAGGCAGAGTGGCACATAGCAGAGGGCAACAGTTCGTGGCAGTAGAAAACAACAAAAGCAAGAAGAGCAAAATGGGAGGAATATGAGAGAAGAGCCTTTCAGTCCTTATACTGTATGCAGGCTATCCACTCTAGCTCTCACATACACAATCCCAGCATGAGACAGTGAATCAATCACAACCTTTAGAAGCCCACCTTATAACTGCGTGAGGCTTTGGGGGGACATCTAGACACAAGCCAATAAGTAAGCCAATAATAAGTATAACCAATGTATCTAAGAAAGTAATTTCTTTACATTTAAGAGGCAAATGCTAACTTGCCCATGTGTTTTCCTAATCAGCTTGACCACCTCCACTTCGTACCTCCCATTTGCTCCCCATAGTCTTTGATGCCTTCTTGTTCCTGCAGCTTGTACAGTGGATCGGACTCTACCCTGTTGTCACTTTTTTCTTTAGCTTCTGAAAGATGGGGGCCACCACCGTGAGCTATGAGTGTGGCTGTGGGTCTGAAGGCCCTTGAGGAGAAGTCTTACCTCAGGAGGCCACTATGGATGTCCACTTAGTGAGAGCATAGAGGCGCCCACACCACAACTGTGCCACCTCCCATGGAAGGCTGTTGGCAGTGTGGCATCTTGATTAAGTGTCTTCTGAATTGGCCACTCTTGCCCGTCCCTAAAGATTCCATAGGGTGGGTATCACTCACATCCATAATCCCAGCATTGAACCATGAATCAGTCACAAACTCTGAAAGCCCACTCCTTGACTGCTTGAGGCTTTGGGGCGCTATCTAGACACAAACCATAACAAACAGTATATGGAGAGCTGAGTGATTATGATAGGAGTCAAAGAGGAAGGAAGATAGGTACAATACATTCTAAGCTTGTAAATACAGTTACCACTTGCTTTTCCCTGAAACTAAGGGTGCAAATCTCTAGCATACATAGGCCTAGGTGCAACTCTACATATGCTGATCTTTGTCAGGAGTGCATCACCATGATGGAGAGTGTTATTACAGAAAATGCACATTCCAAACACTGAATGGCAGCTTTGAAGGACAGGTCACACCTTAGTGATGGATATTTTTCCATCTGGCAAGTGGATTTATCAATTTAAGAGTTATCCTTGATGTCTGTGTCTCCACATTACCCCTCCAGCACTACACAGGCCCCCTTGGTGCTAACAGTACCACCCATATCCATTATTTCCTCTCCCTCTGTATCTTCAGGGTCTTAAGTTCCCTTATTTCTTGCCTAGACTATTTTTCAGAAGACTAGAAACTGTCTTTCTAATTCATTCTTTAGTGTGACTTACAAAGGCAGATCTCTGAGTCTTTCTGAACAGAGTGTAGTTTTCTGAGACATCATGCTTGCGGTGTCCCTCTGGTCATTTTATTTATCACTACATTTTCAACGTTTGTTGCTTTTGTGTCTCTAAGTCATCTTTAAAAACCCATGATACAGATCACCTCTTCCCTGTAGCCTTAACTAGTCTCACTTAAAAATATTTCTTAGGGCTTTCTTTGGTCATATTTCAATCATACTTTTTTTTCTGATTTATTGTGGTTGTTTTTTGACAACTGTCTGCACAACTCCTGCCTTCCAGATGTAAGCTCCTTGAGGTAAGGTTTTATTGTACTTTGTTTGGTATGGCAGAATCCAACCCAGACTACATACAAAATGAGTGCCTTAAATTAAATACTGTCAGAATGTGGATTTGAAAGAATAGAATATTTTGACAGGTAATAGCCCTGGTAGGTGGTCATTTAAAAAGAATGTCCATTTAGGAGGTCATTGGTGGCGTATATGTCTTCTCACAATTCCCTTACTTGAACTTCTTTTCACTTCTTATCAACACAATCTTGACACAATTATTCTAAAGTCACTTACGACTCATCTAATTCTGTAGCCCATCTCATCTAATTCTTTGCAAACCATTTTCTTACTGCACCTATGATCCTAGGTGTTGGGAGACTGTGACCCTTTATCCTACTTTCTCTGACTTACAAGAGGAAGACTTCACCTTTCAGCATCACACTCAGCTATAAATCCATCAGTGCATTAATTCGATATCACACACTCATTATCCGGTATCACACACTGTTATGGCTCTTGTCTAGATATTCCCCTGAAGACTTATACAGTCATGGGGCAGGCTTCTAGAGTTTATGATTGATTCATGGTCCAATGTTGGTATTATGGATATGAGTTCTACACCCACCCTAGGAAGAGGAGTTTGCACACAACATAAGGTGGGAAAAGAGGCTGGCTCTCTGCTGCTGCTCCTCCCATTTTTGCTCTTGCTACTTTTGCTGTTTTCCAGAGCGATAAGCTGTTGCCCTCCGTCATGTGCCACCCTGCTTTGGAGCAAGCCAAGTATTGACTGAAACCTCCACAAACTGTGAGATAAATAAACCTTTCCTTCCTTAGTTCTATGTGTTGGGTATTTTGTCACAGCAATGAGAGAAAAGTAACCAAGACAGAATATGGTACCAGAGGAGCGGAGATATTGTTGTGACTATATCTGAACTTGCGGTTCAAGAGCCTTTCGGAATGGCTTGTGGGAAGAGTTTGGAAAGTTCGTAGATGACACCTGAAAGAGTAGAGCTGGAATGACTCAGGCTGTTCTGTATGGGAGATCATGGTGAGAGCTTAGAAGAATAGAGGGCTGATAGAAATCCAGCTGATAAAGACTAGACTCAGGAGGTTTCTGCTGGGAAGAAGGACTATATTGGTTGTTGGACTACAGATGTATGTTATGGCTTGGCAGAAAGTTTGTCTGCATTTTCCTCCTGTTCAGAGATCTTGCCTGAGAAAGAGATTAAGGGTAGCAGACTAACTAATCTGGCAGAAGAGATTTCAAGGTAGTTTAAGATTGAGGCGGTAGCATGATTATTGTTGAGGGCATTTAGCCAGATTTATGTTGAGAATGAAGACCAAAGAGCTCTGCAGGATGATTTAAAATGTGAGTTTGGCCAGAAAGGAAGATAGAGTAATGCTGCATATTGAAAAGACGGAGCTGAGGAGACCTTGATTGCAGAGAAGTAATAGGAGAATACAAGAGATTGCTTGAGGGCATCACAAGAAGAATCCAGTTCCCACCCTTTGAAGCCGCAAAACTGCAAAGGTGAAAGACTTCATTTTGAGGAGAGTCACAGAGTGCCATGTTCCAGAACGGTGGTAGCCAAACTGTGTTTCAGAATGGCCGCACCAGGTTCCAAAATGGTGGCAACTGCACTGGGTTCCAGAATGGCTGTGGCATAGAGAATTTATACTTTAGAAACAGGTTCAGAGGGGTCACTGATTCAGGCACTTGACTCTTACAGCCAAGAGAGAGGGAAGTTGGGCTACTGCTCCAGGTGTGAGCAGACCTTGGCATCATCCATATGATGCTTGTTTTAGACACATGGAGAATGAAAGAGTTCTGAGGTTAAAGAGGCTTCCACCTAGATTTCAGAAGAAGGAGTCAGAGATCAGAAAGTGTCCCCCTCAGAGGGCACTGTGGAAAGTTGTGACAGAGAATCCAAATGGGCAATGGAGACCCCAGAAGTTTGGAGAAGCCAGGCATGTGGATTGTCTGAGGAAAACTGCAAGAAAGGAGCAGAGCGGCTTAAGAGAAAAGCCATGGGAACTACAACTTCCATAACTGCCAAACAGTCAGAGCCACGTGAAGCTCACAGCAGATTGCTTTGGATGTTCCACATGGAACTACAGTACTTAATGTTTGCTCTGCTGGATTTTGGACTTGTTCTGGTTTCATTCCTGTCCCCCTGTTTGTAGCTTTTGGAATGATAATGTTCATCTTGTGCCATTGAATGTTAGAAATATTTAGGTTTTATTTGTACAGGGTCTCACAGCAAAGAGTTTGCCTTAGATATTGGAGGAGACTTGGGACTTGGACTTTTCAGCAATGCTGAAATGGTTAGGACTTTGATAACTCTTACAGATGGACTGAAATGGCTTTTTCCTAAAGGGACATGCATGACTCTTTAGGGGACCAGCGGTGGAATGTTATTGTTTATGTCTAGATGTTTCCCCAAAGCCTTGTGTAGTCATGGAATGTGCTTCTAGAGTTTATGATTGATTAATGACCTAATGCTGGGATTACAAGTGTGAGTATTGCACCCACACTGGGGCCTGCAGCCTTCAGACAATACACGTGAGGGAAAGAGGCTGGCTCTTTGCTGCTGCTCCTCCTTTTCTTGCTCTTGCTGCTTTTGCTGTTTTCCACCACCATGAGTTGTTGCCCTCTACCATGTCCCACCCTGCCTTAGAGCCAGCTGAGTATGGACTGAAATCTCCACAAACAGTGAGCTAAATAAACCTTTCTTTCCTTAATTTTGGTTGTCATGTATTTTGTCTCAGCAATGAGAGAAAAGTAACCAAGACACACAACCATGATTCAGTACCACACACCAGTGATCAAATCACCCCCCCCACACACCCCATAGGCTCTGTTTATGAGCACATGAAGATTTGGAGACATATCTTAGTACAGGTCATAACATTCTACACCCAGCCCTCAATGGATGCATGCATATTCCTTTATGTAAAATACAGTAGTCCACCTCTAAGAGTTGTCAAAATCCTAACAGTTTCAGCATTGCTGAAAAAACCATGTCCAAATTTTCCTCTGGGATTTAAGGGCAATTTTTATCTGAAAATCCCTGAAAAGTGAAAAGAAAGTTAAACACTCCTAACATACAATGGCATAAAATAAACATTCCAATTCCAAAAGGTACAAATAAATGGATAGAGAAAAATGAGACCAAAAAAGATCAAAGTCCAGCAGGGAAAACATTAAATCCTATAGTTCTCTGTCCAACTTCTGCAGCAATCTGTGAACTCCAAAGGGCTTGGGTGGCCCTGCACCAATGGCACTCCTAGTGGTTGTAGCCCTGTTTGCAGTTTTTCTCAGACAATCCACACTCTAGGCTTCTCCAACCTTATAGTCTCCACTGCATGTTTGGTTTCACCTGTACAGCTGCTTTACATACTCCCTCTCAGAGCCATACTCTCAGGTTTCCCAGGCCTTCTTCTGAAAGCTAGGTGGAAGCCTTCCAGATCCCATAACTCTTGCATTCTGCATGTGCCTAAAATCAACACCACGTGGATGATGCCAAAGTTTACCACCACCTGGAGCAGCAGTACATTGTAGGGGTTGATTGCCTTAATGGGATACCTGAACACTATGAGCCCCATTCTAAGTAATAACTTCCTTAGGGGCTGTCATTCTGAAGTGCTCCCATTCTGACACATGATGCCTTGGGCCTGATTCTCAAAGCAAAGTCAATTTTGAGGTTGTGAAATGTGGAATTCTGCCAGTTCTTGTGATGCCTTCAGGCCATGTTTCCTGTTGTCCTGTTCCAAGCCCCTTGGTCTTTTAATGCTGACTAATTTTTTCAGCAACCCAGTTCTCCTCTGCTCCATCTTTGCATGCTGAAACTTTATAAGAGCTTTGTTTCTGGCCAAACTCAAATCTTTTATATCAGTTTGCTGGGCTGTTTGTTCTTGTTTCTCAACAACCCCCAACACAGCCCCTAACAGCAGCCATGACTTCCCTCAAAGTAGAGTGTCTTGAAATTTCTTTCCTAAGAGTAATTAGTCCACTGTATTTAATATCAGTTTTTTGCACAAAGTTTCTTGAGATGAGCAGAATGCAGACAAATTTTCTGCCAGAGCATAACACACATGGCCCAGAATACAATTTCCCAACTGAAACCTCTTCAGCCTGGTCTTTACTGTCTGCATTTTTATAAGCATTATTTTCTTCTAAGTTCTGACCAGACACTCCTGTGAAGCTCGGCTTACAACATTCTAGGGCTACTTCCTTGAGTGGCATCTCTTAACCTTTCCATTGTCTTCTGCAAGCAAGTTGTAAAGGTTTCTGAACAATATGGCCAGGTAGTATCAGAGCAATAACCCTACTTCTCATGCACAAAATCTGTCTTACTTATTTTCTCATTGCTGGGACAAAGTACCTGGCATACAAAAGGTAAAAAAGGAAAAGTTCACTTTAGCTTACAGGTTATAGAGGTTTCAGTCCATAATTTCCTGGCTCCAAGGCAGAGTGGCATGGCGGAGGGGAATGGTAGAAGATAAATAGTTCATGGCGTATTAGGAAGTAATCAGTGTAGAGGACCAAGTGAGAAAGAAGGATACCCTCCAGGTCATGGCCGCAGTGACCCCCTTCTTCCCACCAGGCTTCATCTATCAACATCATACCAATTATAAACCCATCAGTGGACTATATTAAGTACCACTACATACTAATTGTGTGAGCAATGCCCTTAAATATTATCAGTCCACAATATCAGCTTTATGTTAAATCCATCTCTTTCCAGAGACAAAACTCTTACACTGTATTAAAATACTTCGTCCATTCTATCTTCAGACACCTCTAACTATTCTGTGTTATTTTGAGTTAAATCAATAATTCATTTAATCTGTAACTACATGTCATTTTATCACTACCTTGACATAACTAAGCCATGAAATTTTATGACTGCAAGAACATGAAGTGAGTTTTTTTCTTGCATAATACACTGACAGAGAAATGTTCTCCTAGGCACAGGTGGCAGTTTTATTGTCCAGTGGTAAGAGTGGGTTTAAAAGAAAATTGGTTGCAATGTTTTTCTTCTATATAGCTCTATATTCATGAGGTTCAGAACTTTGTTTTTGGCAGAGATTGACCATTTTCATGGTCAATAGTAATGATAAGTGAAGTGGTTCAGTTACCTGGGATCACTTTTGCAGGTAACTCGTCCTCACAGGGGCTGTTGAGGATTCCGTTAAGAGCCCACTACCCTGCTGGAACAAATCAGAGGCATTTCTATCATCTGTTATCAGTAGACTGATACTAAGTACTGAGAAACATTTCCAGACTCCTTTTTCTTGTGGCCTTGAAAAAAATGAAAAGAAAATCATGTATCACATGGTCAGTAGTGGACACTCTTGAGATTCTCTCAAAATTGTTCAGTTGCTTGGCTTTAGCAGTGCAAAGCTAAGGAAATTATATGCAGAAATGTTTTATACATATGCTCTGCCTCTGCTAAAGGACAAAGGGAAGGTTTTTATTCCAGAAGGAATATTGGTTTAGTGACACAACATTTTATAGAAGAGCTACAAACCACTTTACTTTTATAGTTTCCTAATATGAGATGCTGTCTATTCTAGTTAAACTCTTCAAATACAATTGCCCCACCCATGGAAACAACCAGCAGCAGTGCACAGTCCCAGCCATGCTGTAGACCCTGCCTCGGATATTCATCCCAATTATCTCCCTATTAGAACTTCTGATAATGTCTTCTGCTTTCATTTTTTGTCACATTTCTGATCCTCCTTTGGATTGCCTCAGTTTCCATTTCTGCTTTTGTCTGTTTTCTTAATTTTAAAGAGAAAAAATCCCCAAATTTCAAAACAAGATAATAGGAGCAAAACAATAGTTAATACATTGCATATTGTTATCTTTGAGTTAGTTACTCAGAGTACAAAATATCAGCACTGAATTGTCTAAACAATATCAGCACAAACCTTTCTTTTCAATGAACTAGGATAAATTAGTAGTACAACTAATATATATACACGTTTTTACTTTTCTCCTCTTCTCCATTCCTCCATCCCAGTTTTCCTTTCCATTTGCAGTTTCTTCCCATTTTACAACCTCTATTGTACATGTAGGATCTTGTTTACTCTTTCAGCTTCTCAGACTAAGGAGACAACAGGATGTTTACATGTGTGTCTGATTTGTTTCACTTATGATTATAGTCACAAGTTGCATCCATTTATCTATAAAAGTCTCCAGTTTATCCTTCTTTATGGCTGAGTAGTTCTCCACTGTATAAAAATTCCATGTCTTTTTTATCCATTACTCAGTTGATGGGTATTTGGACTGTTTCCAAGATCTAGCTATTATAAATTGTTCTGCTATAAACATGGGTGTATATATATCTCTGTGATATGATGTTTTTAATTTTTCTGAAAAGATACCCAGAAGAGGAATAGCTGGGTCAGATGGGACCTCCAACCCTAGTTTTTGAGGAATCTGCATATTAATTTCCGCAGTAGTTGTACCAATCTGTACTCCTACCAACAGTGAAGAATGGTTGCTTTTCCCCCACAATCCTGCTATCATTTGTTATTGGTTGATTTCTTGATAACCATTCTTTCTGGGGTGAGATGGAATCTGTGTTGTTTTAATTTGCATCTCCTGAATGACCAGTGATGTTGAACATTTTTTCACGTATTTATGTGCCATTTGTCTTTCTTCATGTGAGAAGTCTATATTCATCTCAGATGCCCACTTTTGGATTGGGTCTTTAAACTTGGAGATTCTAATTTTTTTTGAGGACTTTATATATTCTCAATAGTAATCCTTTTTTGAGGAACACTTGGCAAATATTTTTCCCACATATGGGTTGTCTCTTCACTCTGTTGGTGATTTCTTTTGATGTGCAAAAGATTTTTAGTAAGATGAGATCCAAGTTTTTGATTCTTTGTGATAGTTCCTGTGTGATTGAGGTTTTATTCAGAAAGTATTTGTCTACAGTGAGGTCTTCAAGAGTTTTACCTATTCTATCTTGAAGCATATTTAATGTTTCTATTTCAATATTTAGACCTTTGATCTATTCGGAATTTAGCTAAGTGCATGGTGAAACATATGAGTCCATTTTAATATTTGACATGTGGAGAGCCAGTTTTCCAAGCATCATTTATTAAAGAGGCTATCATTCTTCCAATGAATATTTTTGGCATCTTTGTCAAAGATATGGTGGCTGAGTATGTCTGCAGTTGTGTCTGAATCTTCTAATCTGTTCCATTGATCTTTGCATCTGTGTTTTTGCCAGTACCATACTGTTTTTATCACAGAATTTTTGTAGTATAATTTTAAGAAAGGGATTATGATGACCCCTGCTTTGCTTTTGTTGCCCAGAATTGCCTTTGCTATTTTAGATCTCTTCTGATTTCAAATGAATTTTAGTATTGTTTTGTCTAATTCTCTGAGATATGCTACTGAAATTTTCATTGGAATTGCATTAAATCTGTATTATAGTTTTGGAAGTATGGTGATTTTCACTATATTATTTCTTCCTATCCAAGAACAAGAGATATCTTTCCATTTTCTGATATCATTTGCAACCTCCATTCACAGATTACTGTCATTTTCAATGCAGAGGACTTTTACAACTTTCATTAGATGGATTCTTAGGTATCTCATTTACTTGGATGCTATTGTGAAAAGTGTTTCCCTAATTTGTGTCTCAGTGAGTTTGCTATTCATGTACAGGAGTGCTACTGATTTTGAGCGTTTACTTTGCATCCAGCTGTGCTCCTGAATTTTCTTATTAAACCTAGCAGTATTTTAGTGGAGTTCTTGGGGTCTTCTATGTAGAGTATCATGTCATCTGAGAATAATGATAATTTAACTTTTTCTTTTCCTATCATTATTCCTTTTATTTCTTTCTCTTGTCTAATTGCTTTTTCTAAAGCTTCCAGGACTGTGTTGAACAAGAGTGGAGACAGTGGATCTGCCTGTGTTGTTTATGATTTTAGAGACAAAGCTTTCAGTTTTTGTTCATTTAATATTGTATTGGCTATCAGTTTGTCATATATGGCTTTTATCAGTTTGCAATATAGAGCATTTACTCTAATCATCTGCAGGCTTTTATCAGGAATGCGTGCTGGACTTTGTCAAACGATTTTTCTGTATCTATTGAGGTGATCATATGGTTTTTGTCCTTGTCTCTTTTAATACGATGCATTAAATTTATTGATTTGCATATGTTGAACCATCCTTGCATCCCAGGATGAGTCCCACTAGGTCATGGTGTATAATTTTCTAGATGATTTACTGCATTCTATTTTCCATTATCTCATTAAGGATTTTTGCAACCATGTTCATTAGGTAGCTTGGCCTGTGATTCGCTTTCTTAGTTGGGTCCTTCTTTTTGCTGTTGGGTTAATGCTTGCTTCCAGAAATGAATTTGAGAGTATTGCTTCCCTTTCTATTCCATTAAAGAGTTTAAGAAGTAGTGGAGTTAGGTCTTCTCTAAATGTTTTATTGAATTCATCAGTGAATCCATCAGAATCTAAGCTTTTCTTTGTTGGTAAGATTTTAGATACATATTTGATTTCTATTTGCTTATTTAGTATTTTTATATCTTCTTGATTCAGCTTTTCAGATTCATATCTGTAAAGGGGTCTGTCCATTTCTTCTTCATTTTCCATCTTATTAGAATATACGTTTTCAAAGTAGGTGTAGATATTCTTCTGGATTTTTGTAGGGTTCATTGTGACGTCACCCTTTTCATTCCTTTTGTACTAGGAATTGAACTCAGGACCTGGCACTTGCCAGGTGTTTATGCTGCTGGGCTATGTCCCCAGCATCCTTTTCATTCCTACTTGTATCGATTTTGAGTCTTTTCTTTCCTTTTTTTGATAAGGTTGGAGGATGGTTTTTCAATTTTATTTAATCTTTCAAAGAACCAACTCTTCAATTCATTGATTCTTTGTATTGTTTTCTCATTCTCCAATGTATTAATTTCTGCTTTGATCTTTATAATATCTTGCTTGTAGGAGCTTTTGGCTTAACCTACTCTTCTTTTTCTAGAAGTTTGTGGTTCACTATTAAGTTGTTCATTTGTACTTGCTCATTTTCCTGATATGGGAATTCACTCCATAAATTTTCCTCTTAGGACTGTTTTCATTGTGTCCCATAAGATCCAGTAGGTTGTATTGTCATTATCATTTAATTGTAGAAACTGTCTAATTACTTCTTTAATTTGATCTGTGACTCACTGGTGGTTGTTCAGGAAGATGTTAGTTAATTTCCATGTATTTATGAAGTTCTTGTGGTTTCTTTTGCCATTTATTTCTAATTTTATTGTACTATGGTCTGATAATGTACATGGGATAATTTCAATTCCTTTGCATTTACTTATCCATGTTCTATGAGCTACTATGTGATCTGTTCAGAGAATGTCCCATATGCAGCTCAGAAGAACATATTTTCTGATGTTGTTGGGTGGAGCACTCTGTAGACATCTACTAAGTCCATTTATTCAAAATTTTCATTTCTAATATTTCACTGTTAATAGTTTTATTTAATTGATCTATCTTTTAGTGACAGTGTGGTATTGGAATCCCCCCAATACAATTGTATTAGTGCTTATTTTATTTTTCACACCTGCTAATATTTGTTTTAAATAATTGGGTGTGCTGGTATTTGTTGCATATATACTTATGATTGTTATTTCTTTCTCTTGGATTATTTTCTTTACAAGGATGTAGTAACCTCTGTCTCTTTCAATCAGTCTTGTGCTGAAATTCACTTTCTCTGCAAGTAGAATAGCTACCCCTGCTTTTTTCTGGATTCCTGTCACATGGAGTATTGTTTTACATCCTTTGAGTTTCATTACATGAATTTGCTTTGAATTAAATGTGTTTCTTGTGTGCAGTAAATTGTTGGATCTTCCTTCTTTTTCTATTCTGCTAGTCTGTTTTTTTTTTAATTTACAGAGAATAAAAAAACTAAAAACAATAACAAAATAACAACATATACAAAAACAAAACAAAACATAAAAATGATACAGGGATTCAAAACAAAATGATAGTAATTAACAGTGGTTGGTATATTGCACATTGTTATCTGCAATGTACACAGATTACCAGATGAAAAAATGCAAGATTGATCGAACTATTAAAGAGAATAAAAATAATAGAAAAAACACTAGAAACAACATATAGCTTTACTAAACAAGACAGTAGGAATTCATCAATGAATATTACATGGCATATTGTTGTCTTCAAATTTGTTGTGCAGGTTAACATATAAGCATGCTAAACTGGTCAAAAAATTAAGCATTGACTATTCTTTACAATAAACCACTAGATATCATCAGTACAATTATCCAAAATAACTCTCTCTTTATACATTTATTTTATTTATTTTTATTATTTTATTTTATTTATTTATTCATTTTTTTTGCGGTACTGGGGATCGAACTCAGGACCCTGCGCTTGCTAGGCAAGCGCTTATTCCACTGAGCTATATCCCCAGCCCCCTCTCTTTATACATATATTCACTTCCTTCTTTCTTTCTTTTTCTCCTTTCCCTCACCTCAGTTGTTCCTTGCTTTGAGCGATTTCATTCCCTTTCATAATATCTATTTTACATTTGTACATTTTGGGTTTTATTTGTTCTTTCAGGCTCTTATACTAGGGAGACAATATGGATGTTTACACATGTGGGTCCAATTTATTTCATTTATGAGTATGATGTCTAGTTGCAGCCATTTGGCCCTTAAAGCCTTGAGTTTATCTTTTTTTTTAAAGCTAATACTCCATTTTATAAAAGTAACACATCTTTTATATTCATTCCTCAGTTGATGGGCATTTGGGTTGTATCCAAGTTTTAACTATGACAAATTGTGCTGCTATATCGGTCCACATATATTGCTGTGGTATGATGTTTTTAATTCTTCTGGGAAAATATCCAGAATGTAATAGCTGGGTTAAGTAGGACCTCCAATCCAGGCTTTGTGTGGATTCTACATACTGACTTCCACAGCAGTTTTACCAATCTACACTCACACCAGTAGGGAAGAAGGGTTCCCCACAGCCCCTCTAGTATTTATTATTGGTTGATTTCTTGATTATAGCCATTCTTTGTGGGGTGAGATGGAATCAGTGTTGTTTGAATTTGCATCTCCTGAATGACCAGTGATGTTGAACATTTTTTCATATATTTATTTGCCATTTGCATTTCTTTATCCAAGAAGTGTGTATTCATCTCAGATGCCCATTTTTGGACTGGGTCTTTGAATTGGGGGAGTGATTTTTAAAAATCTTTATATGTTCTAGATAGAAGTGCTTTGTCAGAGAGACAGTTGGCTAAATTTTTTTCCTAATTTGTGGGTCTTATTTTCGCTCTACTGGTGATTTCTTTTTATGTGCAAAAGTTTTTCAATAAGATGAGATCCCAGTTGTTGATTCTTTGGAGTATTTCTCATGCAGTTTGGATTTTGCTGATGAACTCTCTGCCTACACTTATGTCTGCAAGTTTTCTACCTACATTCTTTTCCAGTAGATTTAATTTTTCCGGTTTAATATTTAGATTTTTGATCCACTTTGACTTTAGTTTAGTGCATGGTTATATACACGGGTGCAGTTTTAGTCTTTGGCATGGGGAAAGCCAGCTTTTCTAGCACTATTTATTAAAGATGCTATCTTTCTTCTAGTCAATGTGTTTGGCCCCTTTAACAAAGATAAGATGGCTGAGTGTGTTTGTAGTTGCGTATGCATCTTCTAATCTGTTCCATTGATCTTCAGGTCTGTTTTTTATGCCAGTACTATGTTGATTTTATCACACTAGTTTTGTAGTATAATTTCAAGTCAGGGATTGTGATGTCTCCTGCCTTTCCTTTCTTGCCTAGGATTGCTTTTGCTATTCTGGGTCTCTTCTGGTTCCAGATGAAATTTAGGAATGTTTTCTGTAATCTGTGAGGTATGATAATGGTATATTAATTGGAATTGCATTAAATCTGTACAATAATTTTGAGAGTATGGCTGTTCTACATGAGATCCCTTTTCCATGCTTGGGAAATTTTCTATTACTTTTGCAAATACACTTTTTATGTCACTTATGTTGACTTCTGCTGTTTCCTTGACACCTATTAATTTTGCATTGTTGTTCTTTGCCTCATCTTGCAGCTGTTGAAATTCTATTTGCTAGTTCCTTGTTCTTTTTAAGAGGTCCTTACATGATTGTTAGCTGCAATGCTGTCTTCAAGGTCTGAAAGTTTATCTTCAGCTTTGTTCATGTAGCTTTGCCAGCTTTCAATGGAATTTTAAATTTCCTGGCTGTTTCAATCTGTTCCATGTATTTGATTTCTTTCCTGTATTATCTTTTCAAGGTTTCTATCATTTTTCTGGTCTCTCTTTTTTTAATCTATGTGTTCTTTTGATGTACTGAATAATTCTTTTTTTTATTGTTGTCATTTCTTTTTCTTTTTACCTCAGAGCTTAGTTCTGATGTAATATCTTCTATGGTCATTGGAGTTATTTCTTTACTTAAGTTGCTATCATTTCAGAAGTTTCAGGTGTGTGACTTCCATGATTTTCTATGTCAGTGTCTCCTGGACTTGTTCTGGGTGAGGTGGAGTTCTCAAATTGAATTTTGCTCCTCCAGTTCATCCTTTTCAGAGACCTGGGTGTTCCCTGGACCTCAGTCTCACTCCCCCGATGGTGTGGGAGAGGCAGGGCAGGGGCCTGAAGGCCCTCAGTTTTCAGCATGGCTCCCAGGATGATGTGTACATGCCGGGTGTGATTGCTGAACCTGTCAAAGCTTTCTGGGCCCAGTTCACCCACACTGGTGGAAGAGGTGGGCATGTGTGGTCACCAAGACTTCTGAAACTGTGTGCGGATCAGCTTGGCTCACTGTCAAGGTTCCCAAAGCTGTCCAGATCTCAACCTGGCTCCTTAATGTGCAAGGGGGATGAGATGTGGTCACCAAGGCTCCAGAAGCTGTCCAGGAGCCATCCAGTTCCCATACTGGTGTGGGAGCACTGGAGGTGCCTCCTCAAGTTTCACCAAGATATTCTAGGCTCAGCCCAGAGCCTGTGATGGTCTAGATGGCGCTGTCATCACTTAGGCTCCAGAAGCTGTCCAGCGCCCAGCCCAGCTCCAGTGCTGGTTGGTGAAGTGTGGGGATGGCTCACTGAGGTTTCTGAAGCCCATGTTGGTGGGTGTGGGTTGGGCATGTGGTCACTTAGGCCCCTGAAGCTGTCCAGGGCTCAGTCTGGCTCCCATGCCTATGAAGGAGGGGTAGAGGTGTCTCACCAAGGTTTCTGAAGCTGTCCATGCCTCAGCTTGTCCCCAGGGTGTGGGGAGGCTGGTACGATCACTCAGTCTCTAGAACTTCTCTGGGATCCAGCCTTGTTCCCACGCTGTGGGTAGTGGGGCGGGCATGGTCACTGAAGCTGCTAAAGCTGTCCACCCTTGTGGCTCCCACAAGGGTGTGGGTTGGGGCTCAGTCTGTGTCATTTCAATGAAGAATGGAGGCAATCAACATCGATGGTTGTATCTGATATGTATTGACTTATCCTTGTCATGTTATTTTCCTACTGTTGGGTTTTCCTCTATTTTCCCCTCCCTCTGTTTAACTTTTTACATTATCTGTTGGATTCCTTCTTCTGGCTTTCTGGTAGTGGTAGTTCTTGTTATCTCTTTCTAGAATGTCCTTCAAAATATTTTGGAGTGCTGGTTTGGTGGTCATAAATTTTCACAGATGTCCTTTGTCATGAAAATATCTTATTTCTCTATCATTTTTGAAAGATAGTTTTTCAGGTTACATCAATTATGGAAGAACTTTGTTTTCCTTTAGAAATTGAAATATTCCCTCCAAGCTCTCCTTGACTTGAGGGTTTGTGTTGAGTAGTCTGTTGTGATTTTGGCAGGCTTTCATTTATAGGTGATTTGTTTCTTTTTCCTAACAGCTTTTAAGATTCTATTCTGTTGAATTTCTGGAATCATATGATATGCCTGGTGGTAGATTTTTTTGATCATGGCTAATTGGAGTTCTATATGCCTCACTAAACTCTTGCAAATTGTTTTTCTCTACCAGGGAAGTTTTCCAGCATGACATCTGTGAACTTTTTAAAATATTTGTGCTATTTCCTGAGTTTTCATTGACTAAAATCAAACTTCAGTTATTCTCTTTGCCTCATCTAGCAGCTGCTGTATTTATTTCTCATGGTTCTCATTTCCTTGTTTTTTTTTTTTTTTTTTCTGTTGTTGAGAGGATCAACGGCCTGACTAAATTTGCATGTCTGTATATGGGTCCATACATCTACAATTCCTTGTTACTTTTTAGAAATCTTTCTTTTTATGGTGACTAACTGCAAACCTATGTTCTATATCACAGTTCCTCTCCTCACATTGGCTTAATGTGCTGCAGATACTTTCGGGGAAATTTTTATTCTCTTGGATATTTGCTAGAATCTGCCTTATGGATTCCATTTCTTTCCTATGCTGAGCACTCGTGGCTTGCATAGTTTTCTTAAGCTTCTCTATTTTTACCTGCATCTACTCTAGAGTCACTAAGAATGATTTTCATTGTGGGCACCATCTCTGTAGTTATCTGAGACATTATTTCTTTTTTGAGTTTTTCTAGAGCTTCATTCAACTGCTTTCTTGTTACCACTTCAGAGAGGCCAGGTGGGTGGCTTTCAGCTTGCCCCACCTCACTGCCCCCTCCATTTGTCTTTGGAAAGCTGGATGTCTCCTGTTACATCTTGTCTAACTATCTTCTCATTTTATTTTCTTTTTTAGTTTAATTCAGGTAGTGATTCTTATAAGTTGTTTATGGTGAGTTGCTTTATTGCTAGTATTTAGAACCCTTAGGAAATGACTACTTCTCTGTTTTATCTTCAACATGTAGCTGGTGTTTGGGTTTTGAGTCTTTTTCAAGATCTCACCTCTTCAGTATTTTGGGGATAAGAAGTTGCTACCTGTTTATTCCAGCCCCTGATTCTTTGGCACTGTATCACAGTATTCTCTATGGCCCTTAGTCAATCTTCATCTTGGAATACCAGGAAGAACAGCTGTGTTAGAATAATTATGTGTGTAGTGGTAATAGTTTTTGCTGTAGTGGTACCATCAACAATGACAGTAGAGTCAAACACAGCACCAAAATGACAAACTGAGCAAGCCATTAATTTGCCACATTTAACTATATGTACTAGATTTCTAGTTACACAGAAAAATCTAAAACAAATCAGAAAATTATATGTCACATACAAGTCCTTAATATGTCAATTTTGCCCTCAAGGGTTAAAATTTAAAATGGGTTAGGGAGAAAATAGAGAACTACAAGAAGAGGAAATCATAGAAATAAAATTGGAGGACAGCGGGGCAGCACATTAACTTTGGGAAGCTGGTGCAGAAGACTGGAGGGAAAGTGCAAAAGAAGGGTAAAAAAGAATAACAAAACAGACGCACAGCCACAAAGAGGTTAGAAACCACATTCACACTCATATAAAAGCAGGATCAAACCATGAAGAAAAAAAAATACCACAGCCAACACAAAAAACAAATGAGAGAGAGAAAGAAAACTAAATAAAACTGTCCACTTCCACTTCCAAATGTCTGCTATCACTGGGAGACAACGTGTGGAGACAGAGTCCTGATCCATTGATCTATCCCAGTAACCCAGAAGTAGCTTTTTGGTGGGGTGGTAGATAATCTCAGCAAAGCTACACCTTCTGGTTGAGATCAGACTCTTTTGGCCTGCAGCTGTGAGCACAGCTTCTGTGGGCCTGAGACCAGCTGAGAGCCACTAGATGAAGCCAGCAACCACTCTGAGTTCTGGGCTCAGTTGGACCCTCTCCATCTGAGATTGCTCCTGGCCAGTTTCTCTTTCATGTGTGATGACTGAGCCCTCAGCATTCACCACCAGCTAGTGCTGTCTTTCACATCCATTGCTTCTCTCCACTGCTGCATCTGTCTGTTGAGGCCTCTGTGGTCACCAGCAGTCACCATGTGTCTGCAAGCTTGAGCCACTCCTCTCACACAGTGGGTCCCACCTCAGCGAGAAGGTACCACCATCTACCTCCTTCTTTACTAAAGTTTCTCTCTTCTCTCTCTCTGTGGGCTTCAGTTTGTGCTTCAGATCCTTCCTGGGACCAGGGGACCCACTTCCTTCCTTCCTGTCTTCCTGATGTTGCTACTTTCCAGCATCTGGGCGGCAACTCTCAGAGAACCTTTCTGCTGCTCACCACTCTCCCATCTTGGTGCTCCTCGCTCTCCTCCCTTTGTTTGCTTTTGTTTGTTTTGTTGTTAGTGATAAAAACAAAACTGGGGCCTGGAGTATGTTATGCATGTGCTGTAGCACTGAGCTATACTTCCAACCCCTCCTTGTCTTCTCATCAACAAGTTTCTGCCTTAGCTTTCTATCTGAGATCATTCTGCTATTTAACTTTTGGCTGTCCAGGTTAGGCTCACTTGTAAGGCATATGCATCTTTGATGCACTTGCCGAAAATAAATTTGACGTATAGCACCACAACCTGTTATAGGGCACCATTAATACAGGCTTGGTAACTCACTTCTTACTGCCTTCTTGAGAGGAGTACTATCTAGGTGTCTTTTATAAGAACTTTGCTTTTATCTGCTACCTGTTATGTATGAGTTGCTTTCACTTTCCTTACATTAGACCAGTAGTTACCTATACACATGGAATATCCACTTGTCAATGCATTTACCTCCTTATAGAAATACCTTAAAGAAGATGTCTTTAAATGCTATGTCCTCAATCTTGACAGAGGTTTACTATGGGAAATAGCTTATATTGGACTTGTTTTGTAAAACATTATTAAAGATATTGTCCATTGTATCACTTATTGTTTCATGCATAGCATTTCAGAAACATGCCTTTAGAATATAACAGAAGAACATGTTATCTCTTTCTACAAATGCCTTTTCCTTTCTATCATAGCAAACTCACATTTCTGGTAATCTAATTCATTACATTCCCATTTGTTTTGCTCTGGTTACCAGGATGCTCAGGGCAAAACATAATGGTTAAATATAGCATCTGATATGCTAGTTAGTAAAAATATATTTGCTCTCTACCTACTTTTTATTTATATTAACAGGTTGTTTTGTGTTTTTGTATCAGTAAAGTCAAATCTAATTTGGAAAGAGCCAAGCTATTTTATAGACTTATAATAATTTCTCTGAAACAATCTTCTTTCTTGCTTGGGAGAGATGTGGCAGTCTCTAAGGGTGTATTTCTGCTGTTCCGAGAGCACCCATGAGCTACTCCAAAATATCAGCCCAAGTCCTATTCCTTGGGTCCTTGCAGTATTATGTGTATGTCACTGGATGCTATACATTACTGCCAAACTGAATCAAAACACACAGACACACAGACACCCAGGTGTCCTCCTCGATTCTCATGCTGTATTATTTAAGCAAAATTTTGCTTAAGGAAATATATATAGTTTATACAGACTGTGGAGGTTAGCTGATGTACAGATTGGGTGATTCAGACTTACAGAGTGAATTCAACTCAGTCTGAGATACAGAATATGGACAGATTTGAGTACATGATACAGAGAGATGAAGGCAGTGATGTGCTGATAAATTTGTTCCCATTTGCACATCTACCAGGCCCTGACTTGCAGCTTTGGCCATTGTCCATGGTTTAAATACTCTGACTATGGCAACTTTAAGCTATCAATGATTGAATTACTGCCTTGCAAAATTCCTATTTAAAATTTGGTTATATTAAGTCTATTAGAGCCAGGCCTAACATACCTCTGGATGAAGGGTTTGTAAGGATGTGTTCTTATGAGAAACAACTTTGATATGTGAGATTTCATTAAGAAACACTCCTGATTGGCAGCAAAGGATGTTTATGTCGGGAAGTGATAACAAGATTTGAGTCAGTTAGGGACAGAATACAGAGCTCTTTTTTTCTATAGTTGGGCTTTAATTCTCTAGGCTATAAGAAATTTTTGATATTTTTCCAACAGAGGAAAGACAATAAAATTAATATCTTAAAAAGATTGATCTGTTATTAATTATATGTTGGGTGGTTTGAAGGCACTAGAAGGGAACAAAAAAGGCAGGTACGTGCATAGTTGAAAGGCTGTAGATGTGAGGTGATAAGGGACCAGATTTAGGGCACAAGTGGCTGCAGGGGAAAGGAAGGAGAGAGAGGACAATGTGAATGGTGCATCTCAGCTCCACACGACATTAAGTGGTTTGGCTTAAAAGCTTGGACTGGAATGAACTGAGGACTTACTTTCATATTTCGTTGTTGATAATGGCTGTTACTGGAACCTTCACGGGGGTGGTAGAGAGAACACTGATACTTAGTTTTTCTATGTAACCCCTTGGCATCGGCACAGTCTGATGACTGTTCTGCCACCAGGCATCCAAAAGTGATTGCTAGGTAAAACCCATACTGTATTCTCCAGCTTAGCCTTGATACTCATGGGATGTCTCCTGATCAATTCTGTTTGCTGTCAATTAGCAAAGCACACCCATTTTCATGGGGAAGGAAAATAAAACTCCACCTCTTGGCAGGTGAACAACAAGGTTCTGAGACTCATGGTTTCTCCATAAGTGATTGATGCCTTTCTTATTCTATGGGATTACATGTTGCAGTAAACTGATTTCTTCTGAAACAACGTGACAATTTCAATAAATGCCTGCTATGAATTTAAAAACCTGAAATACCCAATGGTTGTGTAGCTTTTGTCAAATGAGTATTATCATTAATATTTGGCACGATTACACTAGAGTAAAGAAAATACACTTTCTGAGAGGGAGAAAAAAGATCTCAACTGTGAAAAAAGATTCTATTTTGTACTAATTGATAAAACTGGAAAAGTATTACCCAAAAAAGTACCATAGTAACTGCAAACTCTATTGAAAGATTATCTCTGACTGGACTAACTCATTTTTAAATGCTGTGTCATTTCATCCAGCATAAATAAACCTAAGGGAGTACTATTAACCCCATTTACAAAAAACAAAACTGTAGAGCAATGAGGGAATTTGCCTATAGTCACACTGTCAAGAGTGAAACCTGAATTCTAGATCTGTGTTCTACCTCTTCTCCATGGGGTCTATTGTGTCACTTTTCCATAGGATGAGGAGAGAACTGGAATAGAAATACAGCCATAATTCTGGCTACAAAGAAGTAAGTGTCCAGGGGTAGGGTTGGAGGTGTGCCCAGGAAGTGACATGTACTATGAGAAGATTGACAGGGAGTCAGGGAGTGATAAAGTTAAGCAAGATCCTGCAAACTATATAGACATTTGGATTAAAAAAATGTAGGTCCCAAGTTAGAATATGAAATGAAGTCCAGAGAACCTTGAAAACATGTGTGCAGAATATATCATCTATTTAAACACTAGCAATATTAGACACTAAAAATCTGCTTATATATCTGCTCCCTCCAGTAGGCTCTGAGCTGTTGGTAAAGTGTAGTATGTAGTAGTTATGTTAACACATGTCTATGAGGTTAAATGGAAAGAAATTGCACTTTCATTCTTCTTTGATTCTATGTTCATTTCCATTTTGTTTCCCAAATATGAAGATTGTGCAAAGCTTCAGTGTGTTTCAGTGATTCTAAGTGGAAAGTTAATATGGGATCTTTATCTTCTCCGTGCTCAGTCCAGGAGGTAAAAGGGTGGAGCGGCACATCTTTCAAGCTTGTTTTCTGGTTGTGTTAATACTGACTCAGAGGAAGAAGAAGGGAAATGGAAACAGTACTCTTTCATGGCGCCCAGAGGGTCCTAATCCTTGTCCATAATGCTGTGTGGACATTCCTCTGGAAGTTGAATGTGGAAACAGTTGTGGAACTGTTATAAACTAATACTTTTATATTCAAAAAAGGAACAAATTTATAGCATTGTTGTGATCTTTTATCTGTTCTTACATTTTGACATTTATGTGATTAGCACTTGTGCTGATGATTGAAATTATACATAGGCCAAGATGACTCAGACAGAATAAGATACCTTCCAATTTTCCTGGAGGTTAATCTCTCCTTTCAAGTTGATAAAGGCAAACTTTTTCTCGGTTTGATTTTGTACCCCAAACTCTTTTCTAAGCTACAATCAGAGAGGAAAATTAAGATATCAATGAAAATCACCTTCTGATTTGTTCCTTCTAACAGGGGAGCTCTTTCTCTAGGCTGCTTCCTAGTTTTTTCTTTAGAGGAAACGGTAGGTAAAAATCACTGTGTCTCAGGTAGTGGTAGCTTCCAAGTATATTCGAGAAAATATTTTATGTTAAAGCATCTTAGGAAAGAGGAATCACATCAAATCACAATATCATTCAGATCGTCTCATTTCCAGGTGTGAAAATGTTAATTGTAGACCTCAAAACCAAGGGTGTCACTTGAAGAGGGAGCTCTTGTTTGGGAAGGCTCGCAGACTGGCATTTTACTGAGCACTTACAGGCCAAGGGCCTGACAGACTGCACTTCCCTTTTGCTGCTCACAAACCTTAGCCACAAACATGCTTATTCCTACTTGCTGAGGTAGCAAACTGAGGCCAAGAGGCAAGTAAAGCAGAAATAGAAGAGCCATCCTAGACCAATGTTTCTCAGCCTGTTTGCGTCCTTTATTTAAACCTAAGTGTATTTATTGGTCCCGTGGTCACACCTCTTCTCCCTGCTTAGTTATGAAATACTGGTTTTTCATTTCTCCAACCCTATTCTTGGCTTTCTTTAATTTTAAATCAGGAAAATAATAGGTTTTCTTTTAAAGTTTGAACATTAAAATATATAGTGAGGCTTCATGTTCTTCTTGACATTTTCTTTTGTCAGAATCTGTAAAATAAAGATTATTGTTTTGTAAGAGAACATGGCACTGTAGTAATTCCTGAAAGGATGAATATTTGCTTCACTAGAATTAAATTTATTCCTCAGTGGTCTACTTCTGTATATTTTTGTGTACATAATGACTTCCGCCTGAATGCCGAATCATAGAGCAATTTTTAGAAGACATTATAAATGGCAATTAAAGTCAACAGTCATAGCACCAAAAATATTCAAAACTCAACAGAAGTGATGACAGTATGAATATTTATAATCATGGCAATGATAACTCCATCAATACTGCCACCTAGCCAGCATTGATTGTAACAAATCAATGAATGTAAGACATATCCCAGTTTCAGAAATGTTGAGATATGAAAAACTATACTTTTTATAATCAAGAAAGTAAAGAATCACATAGTATACTTTTTGATAGCCTTTGTTTTCCATTTCTTAGATTCTGAGCAGGTCCCAGCTCTTTCACTGTTGCAGCGCCCTTTCCCCCAGCTCTCCCGTCCTGCCGAGTAGCATTACTTTGCACTGTGCCTCTATCTAACATAAGCTTGTTCCTTTACTGTAGGCTGCGCTTTCCTCCAAGGCCTGTTATAAATGGGCAGAAAATTAAATTTTTCTTTTTCCTCATAGGGAGAGAAAGCTAAACTACATTGCAACTATGGCAGTGTAGGTTCTCCATTTCCTTTGTATTGTGGGCATGTTTAGCCCCTTCCTGATAGATGAAGTGAACATAAAGTAAATTAATTCACACCAATGGATTTAACTCTTCAAAAAATTTTTAAAGGAACTTGACAATTTATACAGAAGAATTATTGTTCTTTATTAAACATGCATTTTGGAAAGATTTTCATATATAACTAATGAATACTGTTTTTTATAGCAAGAAATGTATCCAGGCAGTAGTTGACTTTTGATTTTCATTAAAAATTTCTTTCTCCCTCCATTGCCTGCACTTTTTTCATGGAAAAGTAATAATATTTACAGTATTTTCATGCTGGAACAATCCAACAAATATATAGTCAAAAGTGACATTGATAGTTTCTCATTTTTGCTTTCTAATTATATTCTCTAATGCAACCCTTGTAAAGTATTTGTCTTCCTAATATAAACAAATACAAGGCAGAGAAAGGGGCAGTAATGTGCTGAAGATCCCACTACTAATAACTGGCAGAGCTGGAATTTAAACGGAGGCCAGTGGGTTAGAAATTCTTGCCACAGCTCCTGTGCTAAGCTCTGCTGAGCTGGAAGGGAGGATCCAGGTGCATGAGGAGCACAGAGAGAGGTGCTGTGGTAGGGTGCACTGGCAATATTCTTCAAAGCATGCTGGAAGATAAATATTTGAATCTCAAATTCATGTTACAAAGCCTAAATCCCTTAAAGAAAAAAAAAAAGCCCACAGTTTCAAAGTAGATTCTTAACGATGTCAGTTACTGAAAGTGAGCTGTAGTGGCAACTGGGAGAGCTGGCACGGGGACACAAACGACAAGCTCAGGAGCAGAGGGAAAGTTCTTGGTTACAGGAGGCCTTGAAGGCCAGAAATTTTTAATGAAGGGAGATTAAAAATAATACCCAAACTACCTTGTTTGAATTTTTACTTTGTTTAAATAAATTGTATGTAGTTTTCATTCTATTAGCTCTTCTTAATTAATCCCTTAGTGATCTTTATATATTTCCCATTTAAAGACTAATACCTCATTCCTCTCCCAGGAATCATTATAGATTTATAAATCTGTGATATTTACTTTCACAAATTCAGAGTTTCAGAAGTACAACTTGGATTTCTCAATATCTCCATTTAGTATCCTTGTTAGAATCTTTATACTGCCTAATTACAAAATTAAATAATAGAGTAGTCAATTCATGGTAAATTCAAGGCATCTATTTTAAGCTCACTCAACTCAGGACTTTCTTCTCCAACACTTTCTTTCCTTTTTCCAAGAATTTTCCTAAGTTCTACTGTAACAAAAAATGCACCCCCCCCCCATACTTCAGTTTGTTAGTTGCCCAGGTAAGAGTTCCTGTTCCAGTTCCGGTTGCTCCCATCTGTAGAAATGGCTGATCATTGTGATGTACATTGTAAGAACCAATCCCCAAATGATGAGCCATTCTGCCTCTGTACCTCCTGCTTGTTTATCCCATATGAGACCTACACCCCCAGAGAGCGGGACCTGATACTCTGGGAATGACCCAGGTTGGTGCTGTCGATGTAAATAAATCTGCCTCCAAATCCTGACACTGTTTTGGTGTTTCCATTTACTGTAAGCATCAAGGGCTTAGGAAAATGTGAAATAGAAAGAGAATCTGGCTCAAGGCTATATTTTTCCTCTTAGTAAATGTCCACTGGACAATAAAATCCTTTCTGATCCTTGGACAAAAGCAAACTTCCTCACTGAAAACATATGAAGCAACTGTTATGGATTAAATTGTGTTTGCCAAAAAGATATATTGAAGTGTATCAAATATATACTGAAGATGCATACTGAAAGTTCTTCCAGTTCCTCAGAACGTGACCTTACTTGGGAAGAGGGCCACTGCACATAAGATTAGTCAAGTTAAAGTGAGCTCATGTTAAGCAGAGTGAATCTCCAAACTGGGTATGACTAGTGCCTTCTTATAGGAAGACGGTGTGAAAATAGGAAAGGGGCAGGCTATGTGTTGACAAAGACAGAGGGTAAAGTCATGCAGTTGTAAACAAGTGAGTGCTGAGGATTGTCAATGACACTAGAAGCCAAGAGAAAAGCATAGAATACTATCTATTAGAGGCTTTGAGAACTCGTAGCCCCATTTATATCTGGAGGTTTGACTTCTGGCTCCGTAAGTGTGAGAAAATAAATTTCTATTAGTTAAGACACTAAGGTTGGGGTGTAACATTCCCTAGGAACCTAAGATAGTATCACAACTCATGCTACCTTCATGGTATCTTCTTAGTCTACAGGCCCAACTACACTTTGAGCCATAACTGTGCTGCTCAGGGTCCTTTGGGAAAACATTTGGCTGCTCCTAGTGTCCTGTCCACCAGCCTATCTGCCAGGACACTTCAGAAAGCTTCTCTGCTACACTCATGGGCTAGTGAGGCTTGGATGTTCTGAAGTGCTTACTAACTTCCAAGACAACAGCATGGAAACCAGACTTACATACTCCTGTTCCTAGATCCTGTGCTCTTCAGGGATCCTGCAGCTTATCTAAGGGTTTGGACACGTGAACGGCCTCCTGTGAATCCCACTGCAGTATATCCTCTTACTGCTTTTATTACCAAGCTTTCCCCAGCCTTTCACAACATAGCTGACATCCCTACCCTCCCAAATTCCTGAAATCTTTGTGGGGTTTTTGCATAGAGTGGATAGACCAAAAACAACTGCATTCTCAATCTGGTCTACAGGAATCATTTCTTGTGTCTCTTATCTGGAACTTGGCAGGTATAAAAGTCTAGAATTAGGATGTTTGTTCTATGCAGTCTTTACAAAAATGCCATTTTTGGGAAGTGCAAACATTGGTTCCATGACTTGAATGTGGGGGCTCATTATTGAAAGGTATAGTGCAATAAAAATTCGTCTGGTAATATTTTACAACATAATTTTGACAGGGGATAAAAATTGGGGTGCAACACTAGAGCTCAGAATGGAGACTCCCAAACTTCAGACCTTGTGGGATGCTACCTTTTAAAGATAATATCTGTCCTGTAGGGCAGAGATGAGGGGTGAGAGTATAGGCTGGATGTCCTGACTACAAATTAATGTTGAAATACCAGGCTGCACACGATGCTGAAGAACAGTCTACTTTGTAGAACACTCAACCTCTTCCTTTCATTTCTGAATCCTTTTGTATGTTTAATGTGTCACTCTGAGATGTTTCTGCTGTGTCTTGTTTATTTTATTTTTTCTTTGCATTGACTATTCCTAACTTTTTAAAAATCTCAACATGACTGGGAAACCCAGTAGGATCTGATATTAAGTAATGTAATCCTACGAGAATGGTTCACATGGAATGCAGTTGATCTTTTTGATATAAAATGGAGCACTTCAGTAAAAATGTGAAGAGTGTCTGCTGTGACCTCAGCACATATGTGTGCTATGGAGAAGGATTATGAGAAACGTCTAAGGCAGGACGTGTAGCCTCAGGGCACTGCCAGCTAGTGGGAAAGAAAGCTACATATATCCCAGAGAAGATGACAGAAAAGAAACTACCATACACAAAATACTGGATGCTGATTATTATACAATAAAATAGTTTCAAAGATAGTGCTAAGCAGTCAACACTCAAAGGTGAGGGCACAATACAAACAGGATGAAATAAATCTGGCCTGAAGTCAGTTGCATGGAACTAAAGGCAACTTCTGTTGAACTTTGAATCTGGCTGGACCATGTCCAGAGAAAGAACAATTCTAAGCAAGCTACACGCCATTCTTCAAAATTGGAAAAGTGGCAATAAATAGAACAATCCCATTTTGGAAGCACACTCAAAACATGGGCTCTTTCATGGGCACATTATTAGGTGTTTTTACTTGAGCCTGGGACAGTCCTGCAGATTTGACTAAACACAACATAGATTGTTGAGAGAGATGCCTTTTTACTTGTTTTCTCTTGCCTCAGTGCTCTCTGCTTGTGTGGCCTCATTACTCAAACAAAGAAAAAGAATTTTCCTAAAATACTAGAAAGTCTCGCCTGGTGTCTCGTGCTTCCATGAAAAGGCAGAAAGGTGTGGGTGGTGCATCTAGGGGATGCGGGAAGTCACTCTCTGAACCTATCCGCGAGCGCACCGCACGAGTGTGCAGTCAGCTCTGCTTTCACGTTGTTTCTGTTGAAGCAGCTTGAGGGCCCCACCTTGCTTCCGGGACCACGGGTCCAATGTTGGAGCTCTTGGAGACACCCTAACACCACGACTAAGTAATAGCAACTGCACGGAGCAAAATGCGGTTACTTTAAGATATTACTTTTTAGTATATGTGCTGCCGAAGCAAGCACAAGATACTACTTTTGAACAATCTCTTTTTAGGTTTACAGAAAAACAATTTACTTTGAATTGAAAGAAGTAAAATACATTTAAGTACATAGATATGTACTTTCACCTTGCTTTTTGAAATGTCCAATTAAGAATAATTAATCTGGAGTGCAATTAAAAGTAAAAATGTTTACATTAGAAGGAAATATTTTGAAAGTTATTGTTTTATGAAGGTAAGCTCTATATTTAAAATATACAACCTTGCACTTGACATATTTATTCATTTTTTTCAAAATGTTAATGCTTTGGGGCTGGGGATGCAGTTGAATAGCACAGGTACCTTCCTGGCAAGTGCAAGGTCCTGATTTCAATTCCCAGCACCAGGAAAACCACCTCAAACAAACCCCAAACTGTAAATGCTTTAACAAATGCTGCAAGTACAGAAACAAATTAACTTTACATCAAAAAGCAAACGTTTTACAAATGGCAACCAGAGACCAGCTGCATTTAAGAAGCCTGATACAGCTTCACGGTCTTTGTTAATACTAAAACATTTTTATGCAGTGTTTTTCTTCACGGAAAACCCTGTTGTCCTCATTCATATACAAATAAAGTTGAGGGGAGAGGTCTGGGTGTCTGCTTGCCTTCCAGGGGATTTCTCTCCACAGGATTTGATGAGGAAATTTATATTTTCTAGCCACACTTTTATATAGCTATGTGCTTCACTACTTTTACCCCTGGAGTCCTGGCTATTTTGGTGGTTTTGATAGAATAGATCAGACACACACGTTTGCGGCAGAGCATTTAAACATACATTATTGATTATACTGTTTGAAGGTAAAAATGTTTTCAGAAGAAACTTGGAAAACAAGTCTAAACCAATTGAATTTAAAGACCAGTAGAAATCCCTGGATATGGTTTCCAGAGCAACAATTTGAATGCTGAATATTTCTTTGCACTCCATATGTAGTTAATTGCTTCACTGATTCAAGAAAAAATTTCAGAACCTACTCTGTGCTAAGTAACTGAGCATCAGAAAGAATTAAACCAAACTGGATCCAGTTCTTACCTCATTTTTTCTCCTAACTGTTGCCACCAGAAACCTCACAGTCTACTCAGGATGCCAGGAAAGCAAAGAGCTTTAAAAATAATGTGATATGTGTCATAATAAGGTGGTAAAATGTACTCTGAAAGCGCACACAAAAAAGAAGTGAAATTTATCTCTTTGGAAAGGAGACAAGAGAGACTTCTCTCTTACAACAATCAGCTGAGAAAAGGCATTTGAGATTTATCTTCAAGGAGAATGGCTTGTAGGACAGGCAAGGGCTTGGGAAAGGGGGAGGATGATTTGCGAGTGAAGGGGGAAGGAAAGGCTTCCTGTCTAGAGGGAGCAGCCTGGGCAAAGGCAGGGGACTGAGTGTGGTTTCGGAGAGCTGCTTGGGGTTTTCTCTCCTGGATGGCGGATGGAGGATGTGTTGACAGAGTGGCAAATTATTATGCCGACAGGGTAGGCAGAAATTGGAATCACCATTTTTACAACATCATAAGGAGTTTGAACTTCACATCGTAGTCAGTGGGGAATGTTGAGTGACCGATGATTTACATCTGATATAAACATCAACAATAGGAAAATCACAACAATCGTAGAATTTGTACAACACAAAGTGATTGTTTCTGTGTCTCTGCCTTCAGGAAGGCAATTGTTGGATAAGGTATAGCAGGTGACTGTTTGCTGTATGCAAAAGAATCGGGCATGTAATAGTCTTTACTACCATGACTGAACATGCTAAATATCAGTTTGCCATTAAATCTCATCCCTTCAGTCTTAGCCTTCAAAGCTGAAGTCCTCTTAGCCTCTTCTAATTTGCTTAAAGGAAGTTTTGGAATTATCCTGTGGACTTTGCTCTAGACTAAATAATGCTATTTCATTTATTATTTTACCTCTTATAACTTCTGTTACAACTCTTAAGGTATTTCAGTTGCTATTTTCTGGATCTTTTCCAGGTTCTTGACACCTTCTCATGTGTTGTAAAATAAAAAGCAGCATAGTATTTTAAAAAGATTCTCAACAATGTTAGAGCTGGCATAAAGGATTATTCTCAGGCATTTCATACTATACTGCTACTAGGATATGCCTGGTGTCATGTTAGGGATTTTTTGTAAGGCAGCTCTGTATTTAGTAGATGATATGATTTCTTTAGTGTTTTGATCATCTTTTTTCCTTTGCTTTGTATTCAGCTAACAACATTTTAAAAGCAGGTCTGTTAAGTTCTTTTTTACTGTTCCTGGATGATTTCTCTCGAAGTCTTTAAAATCTATTCTTATCTGAAGCAGCAAGGTGTAATGGAATAAGGGTAGGTAGCAGAGATCTGGGTTCAAATGATTTTTCTGTCTGATGGTATGAGAGAAAGAGAGAGAGAGAGAGAGAGAAAGTTAGGCTGCTAAAGTGGTCCCAGAATAATTACAGAGTATTCTCAAAAGATGTCCTCATGCCACTGTGGGTTCTGTTAATCACTAGTGTGCATCTCTGGCTCTCCACTTCCTCCTCAGCAGAAGGGTACAATGATAGCTAACCAAGACAGTTGTTTGAAGATTTAAATATCAAAGCCTGTAGCACGAAGCCTGATACAGAGTAAAGAATTTACTTAAATGAGTTCTTTCCGTTTTTTCTCCACTTTATTAAAATGACAGTTTCGGGGCTGGGGGTATAGCTCAGTGGCATAAGCGCTTGCCTGGCAAGCGCAAGGTCCTGAGTTCGATCCCCGGTACCGGAAAACAAACAAACAAACAAACAAAACCCAGAAAACAAATAAAATGACAGTTTCTCCTTTCAAATCAGGTAGAATATGTATGTATAAATCATCTAAATTTCTGACACAAACCCGTATTCAACTAAATAATCTGTTTATGAAGTTTGTCCTCAGGTATTAGCAAGTTTGCGGAGTGTCCTTGCTGCACACAGTCTAAATCAGTACTGACACCTTTGTATCATATGAGTTCACCTGAACCATGACCTAAGCTATCTGTTAGCTTGACATACAACCAATAAGAATGATCTCGTATTCAGTTGAGCCTTCAGTTTTTAGATTAAATTACATTAAGATGGGATTTCACCAAGTGTATTCTGATGACATTATTTCCTATGGGCAAATAATGATTATTATGGATGAGAGAAAAGTGTTGGGGACAAATAAATTGTGGAAATGGAAATGCTGGAGTATACAAAATTAAAGAAATTTCCCCTTGTGGGAGTTCCCAGAATCTTTGGAATACTCACCATGGCTGTGAATATAGAAGTATATGTACAGTTTCTTTCCCTCTCACAATATCTACTGTACCCTTCAGATTTTATTTACTTTTTCAGGTTCTTATGGAATTCAGTTATGGTATTAAAGACTATTAAATGCCCCAGATTCTTTCACATAAACACTTAAAATTTTCTTTTTTCTTGACCAGTTTTGCATGCCACTATCTGGTAATCAGAACAACTGATTCGAAAACAACAATATGTAATGCAAGGTGCATTGTTAAATTCTTATCATCTTGTATGGTAAAGTTCTGCATCATTTCCAATTGTTTTATTCCTTTTTACTGTCTTTGACTAATTGATCAATCTTACATTCTTACATCTAGTGGACTGAGCAAGTTGGTTGAAGATAACAGTATATAGCGTAGCAATGATTGTTAATTCCTATCATTTTGTTCTGAGGTCATGTATTGTTTTTGTTTTTGTCTTCATCGTTGTTGTTTTGTTAGTTTTTTCTCTTTAAAATAAAAAAAAGTATGTAACATAGTGTGCAGCGTTTACACAATGACTAATTGAACTTGGATCTATTTTTCTATGGGATACCTTAAAGATTAGTGCTCAGTAGAAAACAAAAATACCAAGTTACTTATAGCTCAGTTTACTAAAATGTTTTCTAGTCTTGGCAGCATATTCATCCATTCAGTCATTCAATAAACATATACTTGGACCAAACTGCATATTGATTGAGTGCTTTGTGTCTAAGTAACACTTCAAATCTAATTATATAATGCAAAGTATAGCCTCATACTTGGAAATCAGTTCAAACACAGACTTTAAATATTGTCAAAAGCATATATTAAATCAATAAACAGTGCTTTGATTCTTGTTTGGGGATAGGACTCATTATTCTAACCTGCAATGGTCTCTGAACTCTTTTGATTGGGTCCTCAGTTCTTCCCACAGCTAAAATGCTTAATTAATCATGACTTATACTCATGTACTAATGGGCTAATGCGTCATGTAAGCATGCACAGAGCTGAGATGTTTAAAAAAGGTTAGATAGAAACAATATCAGTGGAAATTTTCGTTTTTATTTCTGGAGTCCCGTGGATCACCTCGGATGACCTCTGGGCCACGTATTTCTGCCTTTAAAAGCCGAGGCCCTAGTGGTAAAGAAGGAGAAGAGAAAACGGTGCAACCACGCTGCAGACCCGGGGGAATTTTTTTTTTTTTTTTTTTTTTTTGTCCACAATATTTTTCTTCTTCGCAATCTTCAACTCAGACAGAAAGAGTAAAGTAGGCCCTTGGATTTAGCAGCAACTCCAGATTAAGGTCATTCCCCTGAGCCCCATTGTCCTGCCTGCCTCCTCAGACCCAAATTTTAGGCCTGTCTCAGAGACGGCCTGGGATTTGCAGCCCTAGCTTTCAGACCCTCCCCTGTGGAAGACAGCCTGAGACACCGCACCGGCACCCGTGAACCTAGGCTTGGGGCAGTCGCTGTGCATCTACTTGCCAGGTTTCTGCCTACTGACACAGGCACAAGGCCCATAAATCTAAGGATTCCACAAGCCAACATGTCAGGAGACCTGGGGAGACGGGCTGCCCTCAATATCTGGATGGATCAGTGGTGAAAGAATTCATCTTTTTGAAACCAATTTATAAAGATTACAAAAGTGTCTATTCCTTCAAGTGGAGACATTAACCCAAGATCCCAACAATCATGATTAAAGAAACATGAAAACAAGAATGGAGATAAAATAGAATCTAAATAAAAATCTTATAATATACAAAAAGGCCATAGTACAATGATAAAGAGGTCTCATGATCAAGAGAATATAAGTCTATAAAACCAATACCAGTCTTCAACACTGAATGCCTAATACATAAAGCAAATATCAGCAGATCTGCCTGGATCTGGAACGAGCAGAATGGAATGGCTGTAGAAGCAGATGTTAAGAGATCTGGAGATTGAAACAACAATACAATAATAAGAGCACTTTAATATCGCATTTTGAAGTAGACACATCATCCAGACAGAAATCAATGGGGAAAGAGGAGACATGAATAGTAGCATAGGCCAGTGATGGTGAACCTTTTAGAACTTTCAGTGATAGCAAACAGCTTGTTGCGGTAAACATGTCATGGATTTGCCACTGGTGGTCTAGACCAAATATACCTAACAGACATTTACTGAACATTATGTGCAATAGCAGCATAATTCACATTCTTTTCCAGAGAACAAAGGACATTTCCCAGGATAGATCATATGTGAGTCCACAAACATGTCTTGACAAATTTAAGATCCATAGTGTAGCAAGCATCTTTTTTGATCATACAAATACAAAACTAGAAATCTATAACAGGAAAAAATTGAAAAATTCACAGATACGTGTAAGTTAAACAACCCACTTCTTAATAACTGTTTTTGTTACTCATCTTGTTGCTGAGACAAAGTACTCGACACCCAAAGTTAAAGGAGGAAAGGCTTATCTGAGCCTACAGTTTGTAGATATTTCAGCCCAGGGTCAGCTGGGTCCAAGACAGTGTGGCATGACAGAGGGGCATAACAAAGAAGAAACAGTCCATGGCAAAGCAGGCAGGCAGCAGTGTGCAGCAAGTAAGCTGTAGGCTTCCCATTCCCTTTTACCCCAACCTGTCTATAAGCCTTTTGGGTGGTGCCACCCACAGCCAGCATAGGCCTTCCTGTTAACCATACCCATAACTGTGCTAAACCAATCAGTGGACTAATTTAGTTCCATACATCCTTAATCCACATTTACACACCCTAGATCCAGCCCCCTCTGAAAAATCCCACCTATAAGCATGCAATTTTTAAGAGATATCTAGATACAAGCTATAACCACAATCAGTGAGTCAATGATTATTTTTTAAAGAAATAATATCTAATGCTAACAACTTAAAATTTAAATAGATTAAAGGAATAACTATACAAACACAACTGTCAAATATTAGCAAAAATGCCAAAGAATATGTTTATAATTTTGTGATAGCTATAGTCTTCTTATAGCAAATTTATAAACACATCAAAGATAGAAAGTAAAATTTCTTTTATATTGAACAAATTACAAAACTTCTGAATAATACAACAGAACACACACAAACCAGTAAAAGGCAATGATAACTAGGAAAAATATATGCAATATACTAAGGATAAATAAACAAATATACAGTTTAACTGTGTTTGCAGGATAAAAAAGTAGGCAGCTCTGGAATATTCTGCAAAATATCCTGAGCATTGTATTCCAAGTAGGAATTCTGTCTGTGGAAGAATCATGGGGATGATCTTCTGGGAGGGGTTAGCTTATCTTGCTCAGTGGGATCTCAGAACTCTAGCTGAGGGCTCTTCAGTCTTGTTTTCATTAATTCTCATTGTTTCTGGATACTTTTTTCCTCTTTTGACCCATTTCAAATTTAAGTCCTCAGCTGTCTTCTAAGATACCATTGCTCGAACTGCTGCACTGCCTCCCGTCATCTCCTGCCTGCTTGGTGTCAGCAGATCAGCCGCTGAAGCTTATTTTCGTGCAGGGCTGCCATATTGCTCACGTGCCTGTCGTCTCCCGTTTAATCTTTTGTGCTGCTCACCCCACTGTTTATTTCTTCAGATATACTTTATTTCACTGTGACTCTAAATTCTAGCAGATGTTCTTTTACTTTTCAATCACACAAGTGTGTTCATCAGAATTACTTAAATGCATGTGGCTTTGAAATTTTAAGAAATGTTTTTGATATCTTAGTTTTATAAGATAAATAATTTATGCACATATAAAAGCTCAACCATTTAGGAGATGGGTGTAACCCACCGAGAATTTCTCAGGTTTCCTGGTTTTCTTTTTGTCTGAAACATTTCACTTCCACTAGTTTTAATTGTATTGGCTCTAAGTGAATGGAAACCAAGTTAGTATTGAACCAGCAGATGGAAAAATCCTTATCATTGAACAATGAAGCAACTTGAATTCTTTCCCCCCATTTTTGCCATCTGGTGTCTGTGCTCATATTTGAAACATTAACTACTTCAGAAAGAGTTTTCTTTTCTTTTCTTATTTTTTGGTACCAGTAGGCAGAAGCTTTCTGTGGTGCTTATCCTGTCAGGAAAAAGAAGAATAAAATACTATAAATACAAATGGAGCCCTGAGATAATATTTGACAGCCACATAATAGCTTAAGAAAGTACAGCATACAAAGTGTGTCTAAGGGGATGCCATTTTCAATTTGTTTTCATAATCTAATTCTGCATTGCTTGTAAAGGTTAATCTAAATCCAACAGCACCGAGTCTGTCCACTGTTTACCTGTCATAGGTGCTGCTACATTATCTCACTTGCAGCAAAATGAACACAGCTCTTATTCACAGTGCAGTTATCAATTTTTCCAATTGTATCAGAGATAATTTTTATGTGACCCCCAAATCATTGTAGTTGTAGGGTTTGTAATGGTAAAGTGTTGCTCAGAAAGCAGCTGGGAAAGGATTTTAGTCTTAGTTTCTCTTATTGTCTCTGGGCTGCAGCATCCGACACCCGCAACGTAAAGAAGAGGTTTGTTTTGGCTCACGATGTGTAGAGGGTGGAGTCCGCAGTCCCTGGTTCCAAGGCAGGACAACATGGCAGAGGAGTGAGGTGCAGAAACAGTGCCTTTGTTCCCTGGTGGCTGGGAAGGGGAGAGTAGGGTCAAGCGAGGAGCAAGGGAGCGAGCCAGGACCTTCCCAGCCCCATTTCAGGTGACCTGCTTGCTCTGACCACACGCCCCTTCCCAGCATCACAACCAGCCCTAAACTCACTGGAGGATAAATCCACTGATGAGTATCGTCCGGATCCAATCCCCTCCCCAAAGTCTCACCTGCCAGTGCATGGAGCGCTAGGGGGACATCTGGACACAAACCACAACATAGAGTAATACATACTCTGTATTATTCAAAATTGTGCTATTTTGAAAATAGCACAACTCTTTTAACATCTATTTTTTCAAGTAGTCTTTTAGATGATCTTTTTCTGGATGTCCATCTCCTTGTGGGGGATGAATACCAAAGAACCTACGCTGCTGTATAATAGCCTAAAAATCTATTTAAAACTAAAACCTTCGAGAGACCATACTCATAAGAGAAACAGATGAGACCCGTATGTGTAAACATCATATTGCCACCCTTGTATGAGGACCTGAAAGGGTAAATAAAATCAGAAAGGGAAAGACACTGCTCAAATGAAAGAATAGCTGGGATGAGAGAAAAGAACAAAAAAAGAAAGAAGGAAGGGAAATATGTATATATACATGCAAGATAGCTAAGATAATTATGCGTCTATTGGTTTATTGAAAGGAGCAGTATTCTGTGTTATTTTTATATTGTTTTGTTTATCTTTGTTTTTGTTATTGTTTTTGTTCTTTTTTCTTTAGAAAAAATTTCAGTTCCTAAAAGTCAAATGTTATATCCAATAGCAATGGCTTTATATTTTCTTGTGTTTTCATTATGTCTAAAACTGCTTATTCCAATTTTCATAAAGTTTTTGAGAGAGAAAACATACATAATTAATGTGGTAATTCTATTGTACTCGAGGTCATATTCTTGATTTAAGTCCAGATCTTTTAGCATGTGGATGTTGGCTGTCAATTTTCAGATTGGTTTGCCTTTGAACAGACTTTGAAGACTATTCTCTCTTCCAGTTGTATTTTCCATTTGGGAACTTAATAGCAATGCTTCAACTTATGGTTGAGTGGATCAATTCTGGACATTTTCTCTATATGAGTAATAGCTAAGAAGATCCTATCTACCGTTCTTAAGATTTAGGAATAATTTCCTCACTGAACAGTCAGTCTCAGATTGACAAGTCTAAGAAGCTTACAGATGGCACTCATTAGGTGGAAGTTAAGTGCCTTCCTATATAACCTTGAACCTTTATCCACTGGTTTAATCTAGCTCTGGTCTACTTATTTGATTTTAAGATACACTCTTTATCTTTCTCTCCTAATTGGTATTTCAGGTGCTGAAGAGCTTTGGGCTCAGGAGGACACAGTGATGTACTCAGCTTTATCATGCAGCAGGCAGAGGACTGCAGTTGTTCTATGTGGCAGGAAGAAGGCCTTACAGGAGACGGGGCTTCCTCACTGGCACTGTGGTGCTCTGCACCTGTCACACAGAAGGACTAGCTAGAGTGAACCTAAAACCCTTTCTTCCAGAGACAGTGTCCACTACTCCCTACGCTGGTGCACCAGCATGTCTATTTCCAAAATCATCTCTCTTTCAGTTGTTTTGTTCAGTGCTACTGACAAAGTTTTCTTTACTTTTCTTCTTTAAGGCTTCTGCATAGTTGGCTCATCAATTTTTGGACTCTTCCTGCTCAGTGGATTTTAGACTTTCATTGTCACTAACTTCCAGAACTCTGTCTATGCCTTGTACTCCCCTCTGCCACAAAGAGCATGCAGTTGCCCTGACTGTTTACTCTGTGGGGAGAGTGCCATTGATCTCGTGTCTTGTCTGCCTCAGAGGCCACTGGTCTTCATATATCTTTTACGCAAATAGTTATCTGGTATTTGAACAATAATAAAACTATGTCAAGAGCATTAGCAATTTGTCATTTAATTTAATGACAAGATTGCAGATTACTGCTCATTTTAGTCCTGGTAAGCGAGTTTAAGCAAAAAGTGTGTATAGATATTCAAAGACTCAGAGAAGATAAATACTGCTGACAGAGTTGGAACTTAAACTCAACTCTAACTTCAAAACCTGTGCCTGTGAACCACTTGGCTGACTATGGCAGTGACTGGGCACCACAATGGTATTATTTAGAATGCCTTTGGGCATGGAAGCAAGCTGAGGCCTTGGAGGAGGGTGGTTTCATCAATCAGCACCTTCTAGCACACATAACTTCCTGCAGCACAGTGGACCTGGTGTTTCCATCCTCCTGCACACAGATGTTTGGTGGATTGGAGATGTGAAACATAGCTCTTTTTAAACTTCTAAACATCTGTGTAGCAATAGACATGGTACTGAGCTCGGAAGAGTAGCATGCCAGCTTTATAATCCAGTACTGGAACTTACTGAGCTTTGTATTCTGTACAGATTATTTACTTTTTCTTTGTCTTTAGAACCATTCCATCCTAGTTTTAAAGGACAATTGTGCAGATTTTAAAAATTAGTTTAATTACTTTTGATAAAAGGCTTAGTGTTTGGAATTGATATTAATGAGTTTTTTATTCTTTTATTTAGTTTTTATTTCTCCAAAGAAAGACCACATCTGACCCATTAAAAATTAAAAAAAGAAAAGAAAACCTATTAACTGAACATAATCACACACAAAAAATGCAGAAATTATCAATTTCCCTGAATTAATCATTTCAAAATGAACTCACTTGTGAAATCACTTCCCCATGCAAGCAGCAGAACACTGCCAGAACCCTAGAATCCCGCTCTGCCCTCCTAACCACTGTACCTTTTCTCCTGTTAAGACAGAGCTACTGTTTCCACTGCTGGCACCATTAATATGCTTTGCTGTTCTTTTGTAGCCTATGTGTATAATGCATTCTTTGTGCCTGGATTCTTTTGCTAAGTTGTGTTTCTAAAGTTTCCTACTATTGTTGCCTAAAAAATAATTTGTTTGGCTTTATCATGTTCATTATACTGACATACTACAGTTTATTTATTTGATGGATAGTTGGTTTATTCTTAGATTTTGAATTTCTGTAGGATCTGTAGTGATTTCATACTTTTCATTCCTTATTGAATGAATTTCAGATTTTTCCTCTCTTTTTTTTGATAAGGCTGGCTAGGGGTTTATCAATATTTTTATCAATTTTTTTTATTCTTTCAAAGAACCAACTCTTCGATTCATTTATTTTTTGTAGTGTTTTCTTCATCTCAATTGCATTAATTTCTCCCCTTGTATTTATAATCTCCTCCCCTTTGGACTTTGGGCTTGACTTGTTCTTTTTCTAAAAAAGTTTGAGGTACAGCATTAGGCTATTTATTTGTTCTCTTTCTGTTTTCCTAATGTGTGACTTCACTGCTATAAATTTCCCTCTGAGGACTGCTTTTATTGCCTCCCACAGATTCAGTAAGTTGTGTTTGCACTTTTGTTTGTTTGTAGATTTTTTAAAATTTCTTCTGTGACCCATTGACTGTTCAGGAGGTTGTTATTTAATTTCCAAGTTTTCATGGAGTTTTTGGAGTTGCTTTTGTCATTAATTTCCAATTTCATTGCACTGTGGTCAGGTAATATGCATGGGATCATTTCACTGCTTCTGCACTTAGGTAGGTATACTTTAAGGGCTAGAATGTGGTCTATTTTAGAGAAAGTCCCATGTGCAGCCAAGAAAAATGTGTATTCTGATGTTGTGGGGTGGAACACTCTGTATACATCTACTAAGTCCATCTGTTTACAGACTTAGTTCAGATCTGTTATTTCTTTACTGAATTTTTGGCTAGTTGTTCTGTCTCTTTGCATCAAACTGGTGTTTAGGTCCCCTATTACCATAGTGTTATTAATTATTTGGTTTTTCATGTATGTTAAGATTTGTCTTATATAGTTTGGTGCTCCCATATTTGGTGCATATGTGTTTATGATTGTTATCTCTTCCTCTTGCAGTTTTCCCCTAACTAGTATATAGTGACCTTTATCTTTTTTGATTGTTTTAAGTTTTAAGTTTACATTGTCCGCAAACATAATAGCTACCCTTGCTTTTTTCTGGGTTCCTGGTGCATGGAGAATTGTTCTCAATCCTCTGACTTTCATTCTGTAGATTTCCTTTTGAGTGAATTTTGTTTCCTGTTTACAGCATATTGTGGGATTTTGTTTCTTTTTTTAATTTATTTTAAAGAAAATAGTACAACAAACAGAATGATAGCAAAATACAAACAACACAAAGCAAGGACATTAAAAATGATACAGGGTTTCTAACCAAATGATAGGGATTAGCAGTGGTTTTTTATTAGATATTGTTATCATCAATGAAGTTGCTCACATTACCAGATGTAAGAATAGAAGATTCATCAAATCCTTAAAGAGAATAATTAAATAATAATTTAAAAGAACATTAAAGACAATACATAGTGGCACTAGGCAGGACTGTAGGAACTCACCATTGGTTGTTATACTGCAAATTGTTGTCATCGCATAACTCTGCCAGGCTCACTGCAGAGTACCCTTGCAAGCCAAAGGTTCTGCATTAGAAGGTGAAGAGGCTGAGCCGGATGAAGAGTCTTGAGCTGGGAGACTGAAGGGCCTGCGCTGGAAGTCCAAAGTCAGGGGGCAGCTGTGAAGACTGGAGCTCCTCCAAAGAAACTGAAGCAAGACCTTTCCTGTCCCTTTTGTGTTTCGTTCAGGCTACAAATCTAGTGGGTGGCACCGCTCACACCAAGGTTGTGTTTTCTGGTTTCAGTAAATCCAATCAGCCACACCCAGAACAATGCTAATTAATTAGTTGGGTGGGTCTCACACAAATGGACACAACAGTTAACTATCACACCTGCCATCACTGTTGCCTTGCTGGCTGGCTATTCTGTAAGGCAGGCAAAGCAAGATAGATTGGGCTGGCATTTTTTTCTCTAATTTTCAAGACTATTTTCTGGCTGGCTCTTATTATCGGAGAAATGTGATATACATATGGAAATGCTGGATCACTGAAAGTGTGGATATCTTTAAATTAAGAATATTATATAAAGCTGTTATCCAAATCATTTTCCATTTCTGTCAGTAGTATATGACTACCTATTGTTTCTAATGCTAGATAACTCTCAATGTTTTCAATTATTTGAATTCTGAAGGGGTTGAAGATGTATATTTTTACTTTTGTTCATGAACTGGTCAGCTTTTCACTGCTGCAATGAACTACCCAGCATGGACAGCTTAAAGGGCAAAAAGCTTATTTTGGCTCACGGTTTTGAACTATTCAGTCCACATTAGCCCGACTCTATGGCAGAACACCATGGAGAAGGACATGATCGAGCGAAGCTGCTTCGTTAAGGATGGCTGGAGAGTAGAGTAGAAAAATAGCACCAGAGAAGTGACCAGTAACCACATATAGTAACCAAGGAATGGGACAAGGCAATGCACATTCAAACATTCTTAGAATTCTGCTCGACTGATCTGGGAAGCTGTCTGTTTAATACACCCCTTGCCAACTTAGCATCCAAACAAATCCCCTTAAGCCATACTTAATCTTCAAATAAGCACAAATAAACACTTCAATAACTCTACTTAACAATATATCTATCCCACATGTAATCAAAACCACACTTATGTCCTTCCCAAAGCCTTAAAAGTTCTGGCATTGTTCAAAAGTCCAAGGTAAAGCCTCCTCTGAGACTCAAGGAAAATTCTTAGCTGTGTATCTCTGTAAAATTAAAAAATCTAGTTACATAATCCCCCCAAAATGGCACAGCATAAACACCTATTCCAAAAGAGAAGGATAAAGCAATAGTAAGGAATTGGACCAAAGCAAGACTGAAACTACCAGGACAAATAATAAGTCCTGTTGATCCAGGACAGGTGGGTGATCCCAGGCCTATACCCCTATTAGTCATGAACCACATGACATCTCTCTCGGGCTGGCTCTGCTAGCTGCTGGCAGTTTTCCTTGGCAGGCAGTCCATGTGCTGGTATCTCTGATTTCCTGCTGCCTCCACTGGAACTTCAGCTTCATTTCTACACTGTCATGCACCCTACTTTCAAGGGTACATTGCCTAACGATAGTATATTTGGTGAAAGCCTCAATAACCCCAGAAGTCTCAAATGATTGGACAAGCAGCATCATATGGACAGTGCCAAAATCTGCTGTTGGCTTGAAACATGCCTTAGTAGAGTCTGAGTTCCTAGATGGGTGTGTATAGTAAAGTAAATCCTAGAGGACCAATTAATTATGTGGCCCTTCTTGAGCAGGGGCTATTCTCAAAGGAAAGGTTTACATTTCTGAGCTCCTGAGCGGGGTCTTGCTGTTTTTTGAGATGCTCTTAAGGCATCTTTTTATTCAAAGAATTTTGTTTCTTTTTACTACCATTAATCCCTTTATCAATCACATATCTTTTGGCCTGAACTTTACAATGGCTTTTTCAGGGCAAAGTTTAAGTTTATCAATTTTTTTTTTTTTTACCTCTGCTTGGTATGCATGGCCTCCAGTCCAATTCTTGACATTTTTCATTCAAGTGTAAAATTTTACAAACCTGGGATTTACCATCCACATTCCTATCAGCATTCTGTTCTTGTGAATTCCAGCAAGAATCACCATCAGCCTCTTTATACATTCTAGAGCTTTTCCAGTCTATCTTTGAACATTTGCAAACTCCTTCCACAAACCAATTCCAAAGGCTTCTGAATGCTATGGTCAGACATAGTAACAGCAAAGACCCTACTCCTGCTTCTAGTTTCTATATTGGTCAGCTTTTTCATCCATGGGACCACATCTGCAACACAAACAACTTAAAGCAGGAGGGAGTTTATTTTTCCTCATGGTTCCATAGGTTTCAGGCTGTAGTTCAGATGGCTTCATGGCAGAAACACAACACAGAAGGGCATGGCCAAGCATAGCTGCTTAGCCCATGATGACTGAAAAGCAGAGCAGGGGAACAGCATCGGAGAGGAAGTTGCCAAGGACTGGATATAGTCACAAGGTTGTGTTTCCATGACCGTGCAGACACGCCCAGAGGTGCACTTTACTAATCTGTTGGGTGGCACTGAAACCAATAATTTTGATAATCTAGCTTGACTGTCACATTGCCTATGAATGAAGCGTACCCTTTTTATAATATTTGCTGGATATTTGAATAGTCTCTTTTTAGAAGTATCCTCTTTTCATGCTTCTACTAATCTTTTCTATTGGGCTGTAGCCTTTTCCTATTAGTAATTTGGACTATTTTATGTACCAACTGGTTTGATTGTTGCAAATATTTTCTCCCAACCTATGGCCTGTCTTTCAGGTTCTTAATGTGTTTTTATTGAAAAGAAGTTCTTAGTGTTTTTTTTCAGTACTGGGGATCGAACTCAGGACCTTGTGCTTGCCAGGCAGGCACTTATGTCACTGAGCTCTATCCCCAGTCCAGAAGTTCTTAATTTTAATACAGTCAAATTTATTGCTTTTTCATTTGGTTAATACTTTTTGCCTTTTGTTTGGGTAATATTGTTTAACCTTAAAGTGAAATGAAAGAAATTCATTTTAATTATCAAAAGAAACTTATTGTCTTGACATACGGAATTATAGCCCTTTAAAAAAAAATTTTTTTTGCAGTGTGAAACAGGAGTCCATCTGTAACATATCTCTATGGGATTTTTTGATCCTGAGTCCTCTGTGACTTATGGAAAACTGACAGTACAGATTGAAGGAAGATCAGCCGTGTTTTCCTTACAGTCATATTTCTATGACTATCCACAGAGTACCACATTTTCCTGATTTTAATCCTTCTCCCCCATTTCTTTTGAACATATCTGAGACATAAGAATTAGTTCCAAAATATTTCAGTACTCCTACTTCAGTCTATGTGATGGTTTGGGGCTTATTTTTCAAGGGGAACAATATAATGCAGGACACACATTTTTATAAGATTTTTTTATAATAGTTACCAAAGACTGATATACAAAAAGTGCAGGAAATCTGTCCACACACTAAGACCAAGGAAACTAGCTGAGGGCCTGGATCCCACAGAAATGTCCTCAATGAGTACAGCTGAAGGCCTAGAGCTCAAAACAATGGCTCCCAGAAGTCCACCTAGAGGCCTACAACCAATAACAATGTCTCATGCCGGGCTGTTTCACAGGTCTCCACTGGGAAGGCCCGAAGGTCAGTGGTGGAATCTAGGAAGTCTGTGCCAGCAGGATGAAGGATTTGTGCAAGAAGACTGAGGGATCTGCACTGGAGTCAGAAAGCGACGCTCAGAAAAACCAGAGCTCCCCCAAAAGGCTTCACAGCCATCCTCAGCAGCAGTGAGGTCCTGAGTTCCTCTGATGATCAAGATGGCCGAGTTCCCATCAGGGAAGCCAGTGCAGCAAACTTCTGCAGGAGACCGGCAGTGCACCATCTTCCCGCCCCCTGCCCGGAAACGATGGTGAAAGTGAGGACCAGAGCTCCCCCAAAGTGAACCAAAGCCATTATCAGTGCCAATGAGATCTTGAGCTCCTCGGAGGATGAAAACAACCAGGTTCATCAGGAAAGCCAGCACAATGAGCTCCTCCAAAACAATCAACAGCTGCTTACATCTTCTACCAGCTTTCAACAGGCTCTCTAAGCTCCCAACAGGTTCTTTAGTCCCCCAAATCCTTTCTTCTTCTTCTCCAGTTCTGCTTCTTATACTGCTGGCAACAGTTCCCAGGTGAGCCTCCCACGCCCAACAACATGCCCACTTAGTTCAGCTGGGGGTTATAAGTTGACCACCAGTTAACAGTCCACTACAGACCATTACCCCAAGAACATTCAGTAGCACCTTTGAAGAGCACAGGACTGTTAAATAGATATAGATATTTACGCCAGAGATGCAGGCTGTTCCTCCTTTTCTAGGTTCTTGCCAGCCTTCTCCAACAAGCTCACCCTTAACACCTGACTTTGATCAGCATGACATTTCTCCCCTTTGATTTTGGATGACGTGAAGGAAGGAAAGAGCTTTCCATGAAAAAACAAATGTCCATATTTTATAGCAAGCTTTGATAGGCTTTGTGTAAATTCAAGAAAGATTCTTGACCAATTGGAAGAGAGTGACTGCCTAAGAGCTTTGTTTTGTGAAGGGCTTGTAAATGACTAGTAAAACACAACTGCAGCACAAGCTGCATTATCAGCAGAAGCTCATCAGGGAGCAGACATTCTTCAGACTACTTTTAGGGTTGCCACTTTGATTTCCAAACCGAACACTGTTACAAACTCAGACTTTTGACTCAGTTATGCAAAAGCTGTGTTAGCAGATGCAAACGGTGCTCTGTGGAGAGGACTTGCACACAGTTTTCAACAGCTGGATGAGCATCTCTGCCATCTCATAGGCCCCTGCTGTGGCTATTTTAATGCTAATATTTTCATGTTTATAAACAGTGATACCTTTCTGCTTGTTTCATGTCAAATTATAAATCTTTTTTCTCTTTTTTAGAATTGACTACAAAATACAATTTTTCAAAAAAATAAGAAAGATATGAGTGTCATAGGCTTGGGTCATCCACAACTTACATCCCTTTCCAACTCCTCAGGAGAGAGCTGTTTTCATGTTTCTGAGCAGTGGCAGTTTTACAAGTGTACGTTGGTAAAGGTCCATTTCTTAGGAAGGCAGGAAAAGGTCAGCTAGTGTTCTTAACTAGTTTTAGAAAACTACTGGCTTCTACAGTTTATGCACAGATATAATTGTTAAGAGCTCACCCTGCAACTTAGTGAAAAATTCTGTGCTCTTTCTTTAGCATATGGCCTTTTGAAATGTCACCAACTTTGTTAATTCTAAGCCAATTATTTTCATGTTTTTCAAAGCATGACTCACACTGTTCATATATTGTCTCCATTTTGAGATATAATAACACACACACACACACACACACACACACACACACATACATTTTCTCATCGCTTTCATCTCTGAGGACGATGTTGCTCTTGTTAGTTAAATTTAATGTACAAAAGATTGATCAGCATCAAATGTTGCTAGTAAAAAGGTAAATAAGGCATAGATCCTGAACTCACTGAAATTCATGTCTAACAGAATATATATGCCAATCAAAAGCCAACCTGTAGACTGTAGTACTTTACTAGGAACATTCATGAAAATACTACTTAGGTCCTGAAATTTATAGTCAGTCTTTGTTCTACTTTCAAAGGCCACATTTTCAGTATAAATTTGTAATAGATAGAATGCAGATCACTACATTCAAAGCTTAGCAACTTCCTATATTTTTTCACTTTGTAGAAACTCAAAATCATGTGTCTATTAAAGCAGAGCAAGTAATTTTTCTTGTTATCTGCCTCTGCTTAATCTAACGGTTCTGACTTAATGATTTCCTCCATAATTTGTAAGTTTAAACCACCATCTTATTCATAAATTCAAATATTTTCTATCCTGATACCGAGGAGTAGATGCCTTTATTGGGCCTGGGTGTGGAGCACTCATAGGCAATGAGTACTGCACTTTAATAAGAAAAGAAAGAAAGACTTCCGGGAAGATGGCGACCAGGTGAGCAGCAAAGGAGCGATCCTCCTTGATAAACACCACCAGCTCGAGACAGACTTGGCGAGCGTGAATGCTGGGACCTCAGCTGGGAAGTTCAAACTGAACGTGTTTCTCTGAGCTGCCAGGGGAGACGCGGTAGGGCAGCCCAAACTGCCATGGTGAGACGCGGGAAAGCCCTGAACGCTGGGCACCAGAGATGCTCTGCACAGGGAGGGGGCTTGGCTGGGTCCGAGCGCCCTGGGGGCACAGCCAGCTCGGTCCCTCCCGCCTGCCGAGCCGACGCAGCTTTCCGGCGACTCCCGACAGAGATCGGCTTTTTAGCAGCGGCAACACCCGGCAGTCTCACATTTCGCGTGCATCGGGCAGGTTGCGCAGCCAAGACCCTCGGCAGCTGGCGGTCCGTGGCAGGGCGGCGCGAGCAGCATAGGAGCGGAGCATCCCGCTCCCTCCCCCAGACCCGGAGAGCGCGAGGAAACAAGTGGCTGCGAGCGGCGGATCGCGAGCATAGCACAAAAAACTGGCACCTTGGAACCTGCTGCCTGCAGGGACTCCGAAAACGGGTGAGCTATCTGCGCTCGCGACCAGATCACCGAGTGGGGGAGGAGATCCATCCCTATACCTGCAGGGAACCCTGGGAGGGCGGGGGAGCGGTCTCACAAACCTCACCCAGGTCTCTCGCTAGAGAGTAGCTAACCAACATCTGTACAGCCTTTTAAGCGGAACTCTCAGCAGAAAGCTTAAGGGACATCCCCCCAAAGAAAAGTCATTGGAGCAGCCTCTGCAGCAGACCTTTGCCTGCTGAACTGCCTGGGGAATCTACTGCTCAATATTTTGAATCTGATACCCAAAAATGGGAAGACAGAAGAACAAATCTCAGCAGAAAGCTTAAGGGACATTCTCCCAAAGAGAAGGAATCATTGGAGCAGCCTTTGCAGCAGACCTCCGCCTGCTGAACTGCCTGTGGAATTTATAGCTCCACATTTTGAA